>CM053748.1:7869967-8092491 GCA_028658305.1 Pachyuromys duprasi | reverse complement strand
GAAGGAGTTCTCTGGTTGAATTTTTGGGGTCACTCATGTATATTATCATATCGTCTGCAAATAGTGATACTTTGACTTCTTCCTTTCCAATTTGTATCCCCTTGATCTCCTTTAGTTGTCTTATTGCTCTAGCTAGGACTTGGAGAGATGGCTCAGTGGTTAAGAGCTTTTATTTCTTTTTCATGACTTATTGTACTGGCTAGCATTCTTAGCACCAGGTTGATTAGAGTTGGTTCCCCTGGATTCTGTCTTTTACCATGAAAATTCTGCCTTTTACCATGAAACATACAAACTGTGGGTGTTTTTACAGTTGCTTTTAAACAGGACAAACACATGATCTTCTAGACCTGGTTTTCTAATAATTTTAATTAGGAAAGAATGTTGGATTTTGTCAAATATCTGTTTCTTACACCTATTAAAATGGCTATGCAGTGTTGTAGAAATATGATACTTAACTCTAGAAGGGCTTATCTAGTTCCCAAATAATGGAGACAGAGATCTCTTAGATTTATAAAAGCTTTAAAGCACAGTAGCTGGGCAGGGATCACTCCTCTAAGCTATTTTGCTATTTCTCAGCCACACACCCCAAGTTACTTGCCATCATAGTTTCTGCGTGGTTCACGTCTGTTCCATCAGTCTGTCCTTATGGCCATGTGCTCATGATCCAAACTGCCCCATGGTGACATCCTCCCCTTCTGCTCCAACTTCTCCTTCCTCTCTCCCCTTCTCCCTGCCTACAGATCCTTCTCTGACCCCAAGCCCAGAGGGTCCTTTCTGCCCAGTTACAGGCTGCTAGCTATTTTATTAACCAACTAACTTTACAATAGGTAAAACAAGATTTACACAACAAAGACAGGTGTATGTGATAATGTGATCCTCTGGTAGACAGCCAGATCTTGGGGGCTGGTAATTAGCATCAGAATACATAGCACAAGACAAACCCCCAACAATGTTCTTATTTTTGCTATTAATATCATGACTCTTGAAGACTGAACCCACATGGTAGAAGAACTGACTCTATTTTTCTAATTTGTTGTTTATTTATTCATTTTTACAGTTTATTCACTTTGTCTCCCCATTGTAGCCCCCTCCTTCAATTCTTCTCAGTTCTACCCTTTCTCCCTCTTGCTGCTCTATCCCCAGGTTGTCCTTGGACTTCCACATGCATGTCATGACATGGGCCCACACACACTGTGTGCCTGGGAGTGTTTCATACACACACACATACAGTAAAAAAAATTATGAATGGGCCTGTATGCATTGAGTCTCTCTCTCTCCCTCTAAATGAAAAAAAAAATTACAGATGGCCCTGTGTCTGTGTAGTTCATATTGTGCAGCTGCAGGATCAAAAATATTCAATCATAACTGTCACCTTCACTGCACACATACACACACATGCACACATACACCCTTCCCACCACATTTTTAAAGGCCCATTTACTGCATCCCCTTTATTCCAGATCTTATGTTCTGATCAAAAAGAAGTTACAAGACACACTAAAGGAAAAAGAGAGAGACAGAAAGAGGGAGAATGGGAGAATCCAACTGGTAATCCAACTTATTACAAGACACAGAATTCAGAAAGGAAAACTGCCCACCTCCTCTCAGCTTCAACTTGTAGGAGTGATGTGTTGCTTATCTCTATCTACTTTCACGGTTTTAGTCTTCCAACTTTCAGAAATGACTGTGATCTGTCTTGGTGTGGGTTACTCTGTGTTTTAGCAGTGACCACGGGTGATTTCCACAACTCTCTCCTTCTCTCCTGTCTCCTGGGACTCTGATCTTACCAACACCAGGTCTCTTATTGCCCACAGACCTCTCAGACACTTCATTTTCCTACTCTCCAGAGGTCCTAGTTATCTAACCTCCTTGCCTCTGATTAATTTTTTGCTTGTAAACTGAGCCCACTTGTTGAATTTTCATTGTAGTTGTTATATTTTTTTAATTTCTAATTTTTTACTTTATTTATGTTCATATTCCTTCACTTAGATGCTCATGATGTCCATCTTAACATTTTGTTTCAAGATTATATTCAAGATGGTTTACTTGGATAAAGGTGCTTACTGCTAAGCTTATGACCTGAGTTTGATTCCAGACCCTGCACAGGGGGAGGAAAGAGCCAACTCCAGCATGTGGCACGTGTGAAGAGTGGCACCCATGTGCCCACACATACTCATACATATACACACAACAAGGAAATAGAATAAAAACTTTAATTAAAAAGGGTATATTTGATTTTACAACTCTTTAGCATGTCTCACTCTTACATTATATCATTTGTTACCATCCATTGCTTTTCTCATTCACGTTTTTCCCGTTCCCTCACATGACAAGTGCTTTTTTGCATAGGTAATTTTTTAGTGTGTATTAATTACATACAATGATGGATTTCATTATGGCCTTTCACACATGTATACAATGTCTCTTAATCATATTCACCCCGTTGCTCCCTTGTACCCCCAACTCCATTGACCCCCTCTTTTAAACAACCACTTTCCCCTTTCTACCTTCATGTCTTCTTCCTCCACCTCTTCCTCCTCCTCTTCTACCTCTTCCTCCTTCTCATCGTTTGTGTCCCAGTCAGTTTAATTAGGGCTGCTTACAGGAGCATGGGTCAAGAGTTATTTACAGGAGTAAGAACTCGGTAGTTGCCCAGTCCACAAGGCTGGGTACTTCAGAAGGTTCCTGGAGAACTATTGGTCCCTACTCCACCATGGCCACTCACTTCTTCTATCAGCAAAGACATCATCGCCATCATCATCATCATCATCATCAGCAGCAGCAGCAGCAGCAGCAGAGGGGCAAATGAACACGGGGAAGGACAAGACAGCAAAAGACAGGCTGGTCTTCCCTCCTTCATTTTCGTATCTGGACTGCCCCCAGAAAAAGCTGCCACCCACAATGGGGGTAGGGTTAGGGGAGCAGATATTCCCACATCAATCAAGGCTGTCAGGACAACTCTCTCTAGCTGGATTGCTACCTGCTTCAGCCACACACTTAGTAGACAGTAGCTCCCCATGCAGCCTACCTGTAGGTACTGAGCAGGCAGAACGTGGAGGCTTTGAGCAGAGAACGGACAATTATAGGGGCCCATGATAAGAATACTATTTTTTTTCTTCTGATTTTGTATACTTTGGCAGTTTTACAGTGACAAGTGAAAACACATGCATAGTCCCCTCGATTCAGAGCAGAAGCTCAACACTTCCCTCATCTATAGAATGAACCCAAAACAAGGAAGGAAACAAGAATAAATTGCTACGGATGAGAGCATAACTATACCTTAGTTTGAGAGATGGTTTATCACTGGGAAAAATATCCCAGTCAGAGACCACCCTGGTGCCCATTCACCTGTAAAATTTGACATTCTGATTACAAAAGTAATATAAACCTACACTAAAATGACCACTCATTAGGGAGAGAAAAGAAAAAATAAATAAAAATTAACATCTTCCGCTGGGAGAGATGACTGAGCGGCTGAAAGCACTGCTCTTCCAGAGGAGCTGAGTTCTTGGCACACGCAGGTAACCGAAGACTACCTGTAACTGCAGCTTTGGGGAACTTGACCCTTCCCCTGGCCTCCCAGGTGCCTGCACTAACACGCTCATTGCCACACACAGCCATGTGAGTAAACATAAAACTAAATCTTCAAAATCAGATTCATCATATGTGTGGCCTCCTGAAGACCACTCTTGTTTTCTTAGGTACTCAGGAGAGGGGGGGGGGGAGAAGAGAGGGAGAGAGTAGAGGGTGTACGTATGTTACTAGAACTGGAATTACAGAATACCTATTATTCTGCAACTTCCTTTTTTTTCTTGAACTTTCTACAAGGAACACTTTATTAAAAACAGAACAAATTGTTGTTTAGAAGGAGTGTTTAAAGCAGACGGTTGTATGTAAGGTCATGCTAATTTTAATTCTGACAGGGGGTTAAATATGACTGTTTATCCAATATGTAATGTTACACACACATTTTGCTTTTAACCTAAGAACAAAGCAATTACTGCAGCAGACACAACCCAAGCTGTGCAAGCCTGAAGTTGTGGTTGAAATCAGCTGCCCTTGGTGCTGCTGGGGGCAAGTGATAGCTGGGCCACCTGAGGGGAACTCTTTAGCAGAATGACTCAGCACAGGGAGGCTGACCAAGATCATAACCTGTTAGGAAAATCATTGTCCTTAGTCATCCAATTTCTCTTCTGAGATGGCAAAACAGCCAATTGTCAGCTCCTCTCTCCTCTGCTAGCTGGAGTTTGGATTTTGGTCTTTCCCAGAACTAAGCAATTCTGTTTGGAGCTAACTTTTGGAGCCATCAAAGATGTTTGACCCAAGTATGAACACGGGTTCTCCTTTAGACATCCTAGCAAGAAGATTCCTCCAATACTTTGGAAGTCGCACAGCCATAAATGTTGGCAGAAGACCCTCAACCTTCTCCTTGTCCAGGAAAGAGCATCCCCTCCATCACTGGGTGAAGAACAGATGTGAAGAATCATGAGGGAGGTTCAAAGTGCCTTTCCCAGGAGAAGGGTCCAGATCTCACTGTCAGCACAGATGACCCTGTAGCAAAAAATGAACAGATTTATAGGGAAAAAACAACAACAAAGAAGTCTTCATGAAAATTAGTATAAAAAAATAGCGGGCCATTCAAATGCATCTGCTCTTTCTGCCTGAATCATGGGTGGAATGCTAGAATTAAGGAAAAATGGACAGTCAATTTAGGCCTAAACCATACACTGTCCTTTATTGCTGATCATGTCTTGCAGCAGATGTGAAAGCTGTTTTTTGAGACTAAACTGTACAGCAGTCATTTTGAGTAATCTGTGCATGTGTTTTGTGGTATATTTCAATTCTTTTGCAATCATTTTAAATATTCTATGCAGAAGTTCTGCGATATATTTCAATTCTTTTGCGGAAGTCATTTTGAATAATCTATGCACGTTGTGATGCATTTCTGTTCTTTCATCTTTCTCGTTCTGGGGGATGTCTTCCAAACTTGTTACCATTGATCTATGTGGAAGCATGAAATTTGAATACACATAAATGACTTCATTATATCTTTATGCTTTAATTTGACTCAAAGAAGCATAAGTAAATCTCAAGTACTCTATGAGCTTTAGAAGCCAAGTCTGAGAAGAAATAAAGGAACTTGAAAAAATGCAAGTAGAATTTAGAAGTAGTTTGGTTAGAAGGTAAATAGATAACTGAAATTTCCAGTTTGCAGATATTTGTAATAAAGGCAGTCTTGTTTCTTAATTTTTAGCAATAAATATACAGGACTGATTAAGAAGAAGAGGGGTAAGGTGACCAAAGTGTTTTAGGTTCCTCTTTGTTCATTTGCAAATAAACTCCATGCATTCTCATCTTTCCCAGCGCAGATGAAAGCGAAGCCCAGGCATGGGGAGGACCCACTGGTTCCCCCACACTTCCTTTTCTGTACTTAACCTTAGACGGCATCGCTGCCACCTGGTTTACACCCAGATACGTTTCTCACGGGGAAGATCGACTCTTCTCCCTTGGCCCCAGGAAGTACCGTTGTGCTCAATTCACACATGGTGTCCGTGACTGAATGTCTTTGGCCTTACAGATGTGTGGCGGCAGGGCACAGATGGGCTGCCCATATAAAACAGAACTCTGAACTGGGTGGTGATGCCATGAGCGTGTCTCTAGTCCCAGTGCCCGGAAGGCAGAGGCAGGTGGATCTCTGTGAGTTAGAGGACAGCCTGGTCTACAGAGCAAGTTCCAGGACAGACGAAGCTACACAGAGAAACCACGCCTTGAAAAAACAAACCAATACAACAAAACAAAATGAAAAAACAAAACTGAACTCTGACTTAGGCCTCTTTTGCACACACAAGGTCCCCCTCTCTGAGAGTATAGTCATCGGTTCAAGTTCATTAGTAGGAAATGTGTCAAAAAATGTGATTATGAATGTTTCCAGGTTAGTTGCAGTGACTTGTCAACCCAGCGTGATGGCTGGATAAAGCCAGGTCCAACACTGATCTGATCACCACACTTGACATGAAGCCTTTAGAAATTGTCCATCCACCCAGGTGTTCAGTTCTGACCACACAGAACTAATCCATGTTCGTCTAGGCTCTTTGCATACCCTGAACACCTACCCCAGTGAGTTTTTTGATTCTAGCCTGTGCTCTGAAGACAGACCCTGAGTATATCTGTAAAACTATGCCCTACCACCCATCTCACGGAGAACAAGCCCTTCTTCAGCGCTGAGATCCTCAAAGCCTTGCCCTCCTGAAGACCTGGGCTTCTTTTCTTCCCATGATCTTGGTGCTTCTTCAGACATGATGCCATGACCGTCCTGTGTGTGGGGTCCTCCTGGTCCCTTGCCAGACTCATTCAGATATTGCTCATTTTGGAGCCAGAAGCCTTCTCAGAGAGCCCTAGGTAATGTTCCCAACATTTCTCAATGAGGATTAGCTGCTTTTTCCATGCTCCTTTTGCTTGAGGCAATTCTGGACAGCCAGGGACTCTTGCTGTGCCCAGCCTTCACCGTGGCCCTATCCAAACCAAAGCAGAGTCCCATCTCCTTCCAGCCTCGTTGACGTGTATTCTCACCCATCCTTTTATCTTTACCTATCCACTCAACTCTCAAGAACTCTGTTATTGCAATACTAGCTTGAGCTACATTTAAAAAAGAAAAACAAAACAATCCTCCCCAAATGACTCTCTTCTTACCCCTCTCCCTAGAGACAACCAAGGTGTTATCTGCTTGTAAGGGAAGAAAATTTCCACTTCTCACACCTAGGACTTTGTGTATGGCTTAGCTACACCCCGTCTCCGCAGGTTCCCTTTCTTAAGCTGTTCCACCCGCATGTCATCGTTATACATGACAGTACTGTGCACTGTTGATACAGAGCCGCCTCCAGGCCACTAAATGAACAATAATCATTACATTCATAATGAGCCGCACCTGAGCACCATTCCAGTCACTGGAAAGGGCACTGGGCACTCCAATGAGCCCTTCCTCTACACTGTGGATTATTTTCCTTTAGAGAGGGTCCTGATCCCCATTGCAGTTCCTGAAGCATCACTAATAGATTGTCCTCTACGGGAGAGTATATGGTCAGGAGCAATGAACAATGATGACACTTCTACTGCATCTACAGGCTCAATCAGGAATTGGCATTGCAAGGCCAAAACATGACTAATATACTTAACACACACACACACACACACACACACACACACACACACACACATCCCTCCACCCTCCGACACACTTTTTTCTTTTGACAGGGTCTCATCATGTAAGTTTGGCTGGCCTTGAACTCATAGGACTCTGTCTGCCTCTGCCTCTCTAGTGCGGGTGTTAAAGGCCTGTGTCACCATGTTCCCTCAGCTAAGTGATAATTTAGTTAGATGACTAAGGTGCACATGAACAGTTTTCCACGGACTAGTTATGTCACCAGGGTGCTAAGCCAGCTAAGCCTTCTAGCACCTTTCCCTTGGTTTCTGTACGTGTGTGTGAGAGGGTGCATGGGTTTCTGTATGTGTGTGAGGTTGTGCATGAGTGTGTAAGTGTGTAGTGTCTGTAGTGTGCTTCTGTGCTTACATTTGTGTATGTAGGTGCAGAGGTTACTTCTTATGCTCTTCTTTGGACACTATTTACTTTCTTTGTGAGACACTAGCCTGAAATTCTCCAGGTAGGCTAGACTGACTGACCAGTGAGTCCCAGGACACTGCCTGCCTCTGCCTCCTTAGCACTTGGCTTACAAGCATATAACATCATCTCTGTCTTTCTTTTAAAAAAGTGTGTGTGAGAGAGAGAGACAGGCAGATAGACAGAGACAGAGAGAGGTGTATCTATGTTTCCATGCGTGTGGCCACATATATCTGTGTGCGTCTAAAAGCTGAAAGCTGATATCATGTGTCTCCCTATGTTGTCCTCCAGCTTATTTGTTGAGTTCAAATCTGCCGCTGAACCTGGAGCTCACCAGTTCCAGCTAGTGTAGCCACCTTGCCTCAGGGATCAGCTCTGCCTCTGGGATTCTGGGGTTAGAGGTGGCTTTTGCCTGGGTTCTGGGCATCCAAGCTCCAGTCCTCATGCTAATGTGGCAAGCCTTTATCTCCAGCACATCTCTCCAAGCTTGACCCTCCCGTGGATTCTGTGTGTCAAACTCGGATCATAGAGCTTACAAGACAAGTTCTTTATGGACTTAGCCATAGCCCTGGCCCACAAGTTACCTTTCATAGAACAGCTGCAAGTTCATCCCCACTAACCATTACTGCCCTGCATGCTGTGCTTTATAGAAGCCACTTAATTTTATTTTCAAGTAGTTTTCTCCTTTCTCGGAGAGCTTTTGGCAAGGGTTTGGGCCTGTCATGGTCAATTAGCCATTTGTCTCTCTTGCCAGCGGGAGTTGGCCTGTTGGGCTGGACTTGGGCACCAGATGCCACCTCTTGCTTGGCTGCCCTCTTGGTGACATCACCTATACCTGGAGTACCCAATAGGCAGTGGGCTGGAAAGGAATATGACCAGCCAGGACTGTGTTTTTGGACACAGATCACTGCTGTCCAAGGAGTGGCTCAGCATCGAGGCAAGGCCTGCAGACATGACCCAAGAAGGCTCTAAACGATGTGACCTTTCCAACTGCTACCATGTCACAGGCCTGGCTTCTCAGGGCAGAGGTTAGCCAAGCCAGGGCCAGTGTTTCTGTGACTCAAGTCTGATGAGGCAGTCAAAGAAAGCTCAACACACAAAGAAAGCTTCCAGCCTGAATTCATTTTGTTTGTTTGCTCTTTGTTTGTTTGTTTTGTCTTCTGAGACAGGGTCTGTCTGTGTAGTCATAGCTATTCTGGACTTGCTTTGTAGACCAGGTTGGCTTTGAACTCACAGAGATCCACCTGCCTCTGCCTCTCCAAGTGCTGGGATTACAGTTATGCACCACCGTGCCTGGTGCTGAATTCATTTTGTACACACAATCGGCACATATTTGTGGTACTTTTGTGCTTCCCAAAAACCCTTCTAGCAGGTCAGGGAGACAGCCCTCTAGAGTACAGTCTAGAGGAGGCAGTCTGGGGAGGTAAAAGAATGAAAGTCACCCTAGCTAAGGGAGAATGCTGTACCTGCTACGGTTTACCTTGGCCTTCCAAATTTGTCAGGCCACATTGTGTCTTCCCTAGTCTGGGTGACCCCCTAAAGGGCTTTCTAGCTCTGCTTTCCACTGTCAAGATCAACACTGGGATGCCATGGGTTCAGGGCTCATCATGTACTAGACTTGAGACCAATAAAGTCAGGTTACATCTGGGCTGTATTCTAGGAGCTCTCGAATAACCAGTCGGTGGCAATGCCATGAGAATCCCACTAGGGGAAGGTGGTGGTCCAGGTACACTCCAGGACGACACAGATTCTGAACTGAATTTGGCGGCTAGAGAGAGAAGTGAAATCATACACAGCGCCGTGTGTTTGAAATGTCATCGTCAGCGCTCTCTGCCACATAAGAAGGCTTAGATAACCAAGAGGAGGAGAGCGTGGTTAATTCAAACAGTTCTGAAAGATCTGCCTCAAAGCACATTAAAGACAGCAGGCCAAGGGCAGTGATCTTATGCCAAAGAGGTAGTGAGTTCTCTGGCTGCAGCAGGAACTACCGGACGGCAGGATGGAGTAGCTTGTGGAAACAGCAGAGAGAAACAGATGCATAGGTTGCATCTGGTGATTGTGCGGAAAAGAGGTTTTAAAATGGTTCCTTGGCTTTGAGAGTGGGCCCATGTTTAGGAGACAAAGACAAGTTCAATATTGAACATGCTGAACTTTGAGCATCTAGGAGACATCACGGCGGAATTGAGAGGTTCAGAGTCTAGAACACTGAGGAGTCTTTAATTAAGAACAAGAGTCTTGGTTCAACACCCACAGAGTCAGCACAAGGGTGGCTGAGTGTCCATTTCATGCGACTGTGATGCGGGCCAGCCCATCTGACTATAAGAGGAAGGAGATGTGCACTTAGCAGCCCTGGCACCCGTTGCTCTCCAGGGGAGAAAAGAACCCAGGAAAAATGGAAAAGTTGAGGAAATGGGTCAATTTGCTAAATAACCAGTCACCATTCTCCTGAAGCCACTCAGCTAGAGAAGAATTTACTGGAAACCATTTGTTAAAGGATCAGTTTCCCTTGTGAGGACTCCCTGGAATTTACCCAAAAGTTGTTTGGGTTAATTACTTTAACAATGATCGTCATGTTTGTCCTCTGGTTCCCACAAGCCTTCAGATTTCCCCCTGGGTAGTTTTCTACCTTACATTAGTTTCATTTCGCTGTTGGTGTTAGGTAAGTTTTCACTAGATACCCTGCTATGGATAATTCAGCTCACGCCAATTTTATGAGGGTTTCTTTATTTAGAGAGTGAAGGACTTCTTGAGTGTGTGATATTAACTTGTATGTGTGTCCATGCTCGCACGTGTGCACCAGCTGATGGATTTTCCTCGGCTGCACTTACTGTCAACTGTAATTTGAAAGACATGGGTCTAAATTGCAGTAAGGCTCCCACTTTGGGATTTTTTTTGTCATTGGGGAAATTGTCATGGATATGTGAAAATTAGCATTGCAGGAAAAAAAAAACCGTTGAATTGGCTGACTGCCAATTGGCTGACTCTGGAAACACGGAGTAGATAGATACTGGGGTTGTTAAGATGGCCCTGGAAGGACAAAGCCACCTTTCCTGCAAAGCAAAGGTTAATACTAGAAAAGCCTTGTGAATTGCCAAAACCTTTATACATGACAACTGAAGAGAAGTGAGCTCCAGAAATGGAAACCACATGCCTACTCATCTGATAGAAAACACGGTAGAGAAACCCCAAAACCAAACATCTCCAATGTAAATCCTCAGGCCTAACCAGAGACAAGAAAGAATTCTAAACAGACTTAGGAACTCGGTAGGAACCGTGCTATTGTGCATTTTGTGAATAGTTACTAGAGAGGAGTTAGGATTTGGTAGCTTGTGGGATTTGGCTTTAGAAAAGTGATTTTTAGCACAGTGGGCTGCTTTTTTTCTTTAACACAGTCACCTCCAAACATGGCTTTTGGGATATTTTCTTTCTGAAAGAGGGGCTGACTGCACACTGAGTAGGCTTAAGAGTTCGAAGTGATCTGCAATGTAGATTTTGCAGGAAAGTGGGAGAGGCTAATCATGTAGAGATCCATGAAGGCTTGAACAGTGCCAGGGGCTGCAGAGAGGACCTTATGCTGAAGAGGGCGAGATCGTCGGAGGACAGAGGAGAGAGTAAGAGGAAGTGCCTCTAGGAGCCGGAAAGGTGCTGAGGCCACAGTGGGGTGAAGAGGCAGGCCTTCAGAGAGAGCCTGTGGTGCACCAACTGGAAGGAGCCCAGGGTGCATGAGCAGGTGATGTGGGCATGCCATCAGACTGGGATTCCAAGGCCAGGGAGCAAAGCATTAGCCATGGGAAGGGCTGGGAGGCAGACTGTCCAGAAGCAGGCAAAGGAGGGAGGCCAGGCCAGGGCTCCTCACAGGGCCAGGAGCAGGCCTGCTTAGAGATAAGCAAGGAGGCCAGGAAGAGAACCCAAAAGGGCTCAAGACATGTGAGGTAGCACAATGCTGGGTTTCAGATGTGGCTTTGTGTTCGAGCAGGGAGAGGAGCCAGTGGTTAAGGGCCGGACATTAGAGGCATGCTATTAGCTTTATTCACCAAGGGTGGGCTCAAATAAAGGCCTGCAGCCGCGCATGCATACACACACACACCACACACACACAGGCACGTGCAGGCACATCATCATCATCATCCCCATCCCCATCATCATCCTCCTGGCCCCTGCAGCCATAACTGCCCCATCACACATTTTTTCACAAAGGAAGCACAGGCTCTAAAACACTCTCCTTCACCTAGAATCCCCATCCCGCATCCTGTCCTTTCTCATCCCTGCCAGGCTGGCAATTAACACAGTCACACCCCAGGAACCCGCTCTGTTTCTGGGCAGACATGGTTATTCATCCAGGAAGGAGAATGAATTAACCTGTTTCCGTTTTTTTTTTCTCACTGCCCCTCTGCTTCCCTTCCATTCCTAGGGGGCAGTCCTCCTCCTTCCCACACTCCTTCTATCCAGAGGCAGCAGGGGGCCTCTCTGTGGGGACACTAGCTGGGGATCTTCAGGCTGGCAGCACCTGCTCAGCTGTAGCCTGGGGCGCTGTGACTCCTGGGGTTGTAGCTCAGAAAGCCCCTATTAAAATGCTAATGCGGCATCTGGAAGGCGGCATCACACCTCAATGCCAGGGCTTCCTCCTGTCTGAGCAGCTAGGGACTCAACACCCAGTGGGCACAGCAGCGGCAGCGCATGCAGAGGGCTATTTTGACACCCGGTTCCAGCCCCGTATTCTGCTATGCTCCTCTGTGCATGTTTTGGGACCTCCTGGGACAGGAAGCCTAAAGAGTCTGGCCCCTTCCCATCCTTACCCTGCTAACACGCTGTATTATTCAGGGCCCAGTGTCCCACCCTTGTCCATGGTAAGATCCCGACCTCCTTCAGTCTGTCACTTCAGAGAGGTGGGGACCACGCCAGACCTGTTTACCACCCTCATTTCACATAAATGGTTTTAAAAGTTTCATGCTTTGCATTACACCTGCTTCTGGAAACATGAGACAGATGTACGGATGACCTTTAATGGAGCATGGTGGGACGGAATGTTTTGTCAGCTCTGCGATGGTGTGAACGTCTTTACCCATGTATCCCTTTCTGCTTTTCACATTTAGCCCCGCTGTTCAGCCAGTTAAGTGTGTGGGGGTGGGGAGGCGTCAAATGCTTTATCAGAAAACAGGTGTCTTAGTTAAGGCTTGTATTGCTATAAAGAAATACTATGACCACAGGAACTCTTGTCTAGGAAAATATTTCACTGGGGCTGGCTTACAGTTCGGAGGTTTAGTCTGTTGTCATCGTGGATGGAAGCATGCCTACATGCAGGCAGACATGGTGCTGGAGAAGGAGCCAAGAGTTCTACATCTGGATCAGCAGGCAGAAGGAATAGAGAATGACGCTGGTCCTGGCCTAAGCATCTGACACACTCCCTTCACCAAGGCCATGCCCACTCCAACAAGGCCACACCTCCTAATAGCATCACCCCCTATGGGCCTATGGGGGGTGGGAAGGGGTGGGGAGGGCATTTTCACTCAAACTACCACAATAGGCTTTGTGTTAGATGTTTTTGCCCAACTGCAGGCTGCATCAGTATTCTGAGCACTAGGTCAGTGTTCTGGCTTCATGCATCATGCTTTCCAGTAGACTAGATAAGCCAAAATATAGTTTTATCTATAGTATTTTTAACTTATGACTGGCAGTTACACTTTTCCCTGCTCTCATGGAGTAGTGATTAAAAAAACCTTAGCATTCCTTTAGAACAAACCAAGGAAGACTCAGAAACTTGAGGCAGGGCAGGTAGACTGCATAGGCGCTTGCCAATAACTCGGATGATGTTTACCAAATGCAACCAGGATGGTGGCTTCCATGATTGCATGGCAATCATGATAGACCTGTTTGACCTTGTAGGGTGGTAAGTGAAGAAATGTGGGGAGCGCAGACTTCCAGCTTCTGACCCTCAATTTATGCATAGAGAAGTAGACAAATTCATAGCTACAGCCTATACCTCACTGCACCTTCCTTGACAATTGGCGAACTGCTGCATTCATATTTAACCAAGATAGAAAACGCTCAGCACCACCCCTCAACAGTGTCCCTCCTGATGTGTGAGATTCCACCAGATGTTTATAAAATGTGTGAGAGCAGTTTCACCCACTGTCATCCAGAACCATCCCAAACCGGCAGAAGTCCATTCTTTTCACACACCATGGTCCAGTACATCATCATGTTTTGGGTTATAAAACAAACCTCAGCATAGTAAGATGTCTTGTCTGACCACCATCAAACCCAACTGGAAATCAGTCCCTAAAACGCAGCAGGATGCTCTGAAATACTTAGAGACTAAACAGCACACCATGAGTAGCACGCTATTCAAAGAGGAAACATGGAAGGAAAGAGAAACCAAATGAAAAGACAATGTGTCAAAATGTGTGGGATAGGCTCACACGGGAGGGAGGCATTCACACTGCTCATGCTTACACCAAAAACCAGACATGTCAAAAGAAATAAGCTGAGTTCTCTAGAAACTAGAAAAAGCAGAACAAAGTAAGCCCGATACAGCAAGAAGGAGGAGAATGTTATAAAAACAAATTTAGGACTACAGAGATGGCTCGGAAAATATGAGCACTGGCTGCTCTGGTCCAGTTCCCAGCACCCGTGTGGTGACTCTCAACCATTTGTACCTTCAGTTCCAGAAGATCTGACACTCTCTTCTGGTCTCCACCAGCATTCAGCCTTGAATCTCAGCACTAGGGAGGCAGAGGCAGGAGGCAGAGGCTAGCCTGGTCTATAGAGCCAGTTCCAGGACAGCCAGGAATACACAGAGAAACCCTGACTACAAAAGAAAGCAACAAGAAAGAGAGAGAGAGAGAGAGAGAGAGAGAGAGAGAGAGAATGAGGAAGGAAGAAAGAAAGGAAGGACAGAAGAAAGAAAGGAAGGAAGGAAGAAAGAAAGAAAGAAAGAAAGAAAGAAAGAAAGAAAGAAAGAAAGAAAGAAAGAAAGAAAGAAAGAAAACAAAGTAAAGGAGCTAGGGGACAGCTTGGTGGTCAGGAGCATGTAGCACTCTTTCAGAACTCACATCACATAGCTCACGATAGACTGTAACTCCTGCGCAAGGGATCAGGTACCTCCAGCCTCTGTGAGTACCTGCATTCATGCGTGTATACACACACCCATTGCCTATATTCATATAATTAAAATGAAATAGAAAATTTTAAGACAAGAAATAGATGTTTGATTATAAACACATGCAGTAAACTCGCCCAGTTAATGGTAGAAAGCTTTAATCTCTTCCTCCTATGAACACAAACAAGGCATGGCTATTCAATAATGCACTGTGTGTTCTGGATAATGCAATAAGACAAGAAAGGGAAATAAAAGGCATGCAGAATAGAAATGAAGAACAGAAACTGTCTTGCTTTTCAGATTATAAGCCAGTGTAAAAAATCCCAAGGAGTCTGCCAAATAAATTTAAAAAATGTAAAATGAATGAGTACAGCAAGGTCACAAGATTGTATTTCTTTATCCCAGAAGTGAGTGAAGAAACACCCCAATTAAAATGCTATATCATGTACAACCACATACAATGCTTACCAGCAAGGCTATCAAACATGTATGTCTAGGATGTATGTGATACTGATGCTAGGATCAAACACAGGGCTTTGTACATACTTGGTTCTCAGCTCTCAAAGATGATCTTAGTCAAGAAAACTATGTATCACATTCATAGGTTGGAAGATTTGAAACAGTAAAAGTGTCAATTCCACCTTAGTTAGCAGCGTTTATGTCTACATACCCAACATTGGTCTGACTTACGTGGAAGTCAAGGTAATTAAACTAAGAGAAAAGGTATAATGTATGTATAGGTCATCTACGTAATTAGGATGAATGTTTACTAAATAACAGCAGTGACCCGAAGTCTGTGGTCGGGGCTAGGAGGTGGTGGCAGGGAAGAGCGCCTGATGGGAGAGCATGAGGACATAAGTTTATCCTTAGAACGTACTGAAAAAGCTAGGTGAGGCTGTCCCTGCCTGTGACTCCAGCAGTGTGGAGGGCAGAGATATGAATGCTGGGGCTTGCTGGTCATCAGCCTAGCCAAAACACAGTGAAGGACACCGGAGAGTGACAGGGCAGAGGAGACATGGCATCCTCCTCTGCCTCTGTGTGCACCAGCAACAGACATATGAACACACATAACACACGCACACATACACACAGACTTTCTTTTTAAAAAGAACTCAAAATGGATCAAGTATTGATGCAATACTAGAAAAGTATTATTTTAAAAAATAACAGAAGAAAATATCTAGGATTGAGGGATAGGCTAGACTTGAGGCTGAAAACATGCCCCATAAAACAATTGATAAATGGGAGTCTGTAAAAACTGAAAAAAAAATTGCCCCTGACTTTAAGAAGACGAGAGAGTATAGATTAAGAGAAATGACTTTCAAATATCTAATATATCTATTAGATCTCATCAATGAAGAACTAAATAATCCAATTAAAAATTATACAAAAGACACAAAGACATGTCATCAAAGATAATGTATGTACAGCAAAATCATAGAGAAAGTGAGCTGTTTCGCAGCACCAACACTAAAGGAGATAGAAATGAATATCACCATACACTGATGAGAGCAGCTCAAATGAAAACTGAAAAATAGCCAATATCCAATGCTGGCCTAGATGCTAAAAAACTAAAGTTGCATTGCCGGTGGGAATGTAGACCGTACGGCTCTCTAAAGGACAACTGGGTGCCTTCTTAAATACTTAGTGTCTTAGCTGGGCAAGGTGAAACACACCTTTAATCCAAGCATTTGGGAGGCAGAGGCAAGAGGATCTTTGTGAATTCAAGTCCAGCCTGGTCTATGAGTGAGTTCCAGGGCAACCAGATTTGTTACAAGACTTAGCGTCTTAGTCTTTCCAGGATGCTGTAACAAGACAGCTCAAGCAGGATGGCGCAAGAAAATGCATTCATTTTGACAGTCTGAGGACCAGAAGTGTACGATCCAATTGCTGGTACTTTTGGGATCTGGTAGAGCATTTCATGGCTTACACGTGTGCCTTCTGGTTATGTCCTCATAGGGCACATGACGCCCGGCAGCCATCTGGGCCTTTCCCATAAGGCTGCCATCATTCTGCCTCTGACCAGTCACTTCCAAAGACCTCATACTCTAACTCCATAACACAAAAGATTAGGTTTCAACACAGGTATTTGAGGACACGGGAAATGGACATTTAGATTGTCACACTAAGAACAAGTTTTTCACATGGGCTGGCAGTTAGATCCTTGAGCCTTTACTTCAGAAAAATAGAAACACACACATACAAAAGCTTATACATGATAGAAATTTTATATGTAATCATTGAAATCTAGAAATACCCACTATGTTCTGTTATAGTAGGAGAACAAAACAACGGAGGTGTAGCCGTACCATGGAATACTGTTCTGGCTTTATTTCTGTTGGAGCAACAAATGATGCTGACAAAAAACAACTTAGGGACAAAAAGATTTCTTTCAGCTTACAATTGCAGATCACTGTCCATCAGTTGAAGGAAGTCAAGGCAAGAACTTGAAAACAGGCTTGCATGCTCTTCCACACAGCTTTACCCCCGACCAAGCTTCCTTCACAGTGGAAGAAATATGGCAGAAATTGTGGCAGATGCTGCTTGTTGGCTCACAGTAGGCTTCTTCTCCTCGAGTTTTCTTATATAGTTCAGGACCACCTGCCCAGGGATTGGTGCTACCCATAGTGGCAAAGCCTTCCTACATGAGTTAGCAATCCAAAATATCCCTCCCAGTCACACCACGGTCCAATCTGATCCGGGCAATTCCCTAATGGAGATTCTCTTCCATAATGGAGATTCTCTTCCAAGGTCATTCTAGGCATTCTGGGTCGTTCAAGTTGACAGTTAAAGCTAACCAGAACAGATACCATTCAGTAATGAAATGGAACCATGTTCGAATAGATATAAGATGTGTGAGTCTAAAAGGTATGCTATCGAGTAAAGAAAGGTAGTCTCAAAGGATCACATATTGTACAATTCTGTTTTCAAAAAGTTTTAACATTACAAAAGTATAGAGATGGAAAGAGAATGATTGCAAGGGACTAGAGACTGGAGGGGAAGCGGGTATGACTATAAAGGGTTAACACGAGGGACCCTGTGTTGTCATGGAACACCTTAGGATTTTGACTGGCTGAGTTTGCATGAATCTATATACACATGGCCACAAACACATGCATAAATGCATATGCGCACATACAATCACACACATACATGCATACACACATACTGTATCAATAGCCATTACTCTGGTTTTGATGTTACATGATAGTCAATTAGGTACTTTAGATGTTATCTTTACACGTTGCATAGGAAATTATATCTGTCTCAAAATATAAATAAATTTTAAAGATTTACTTATTATATGCATATGAGTGTGTTATCTTCAAGTATGCATGTACGTGCACCACAGGTCTACCAGGTACCCAAGAATTGGAGTTACAGATGTTTACGAGCCACCATGTAGGTGGTGGGATCTGAACCTGGGTCCTCTGCAGGAGCAGCAAGTACTTATAACTGCTGAATCATGTCTCCAGATCCATCAAAAAAAAATATATATATATAGTTTCTTTGTTCTCAGACTCCCTAGTTCCTGAAGAGAACACGACTGGCCTTTACATGCTGATTCTGTAAGTCTCGGGTTCTCTTTCATTGCTGTTTCTAAGGCAAAGCCTTTGTCTTTAGTTTTTGGAAGTTTGATTGTGATATTTGTAAGCACAATTCTGAGCTGACTCCCTTTGGGTTTTTCTGAGTGTCTTGAATCTACAAGCGTCAAGTCTTCTTTTGCCATGTTCACGACCTTTAGAAGCATTGATTATTCAAACATTTTCCTGTTTCCTACTTTTGGTACTTTCTTTCCAGATCTTAGATTCTAGAAAAAGTTTCTGCCATTGGGCTAGTTCTTTCTGTGAGAAACTTGTGTTTTCCCACAATTCCCAGCCTGGACCAATTCCTGTTCACTCTCTTTCTCTGCATTTTCTCTTGGGTTCCCAAACACTTTCAGTGTTGATTTCTAGTTGAAAAACATTTAAATAACCAATCTAGACAGCTCTTCAAGGTCCCGCATCTTCCCACAGGAATAACACAGCTACCCTAGGCTGCTGCCAATTGGGACACAGTCTCTTCAGGAGGACCCTAAAGTTTCACCACTGCCTCCCTTTCCAGTCTACAAACCATGCTCCCTTTTCAGCCAAGCCTGCCACTTTTGCCCTAGGAGCTTGTGGCTTCCTCAAGGAGCTCCCTGCCCCAATAATCTTCCCCCCACTGAACCAGTATCTCTCTGCCAGGTCCTGTAGCCCCACTGCTGAAATGCTTTCCTGGCTTCCTGCAACCACACGTGTTCTTCCATCTGAGCCTCGTTTCTCCTTCACTGAGTCTTCATTCCCTTTGTGCGTTCTCTAAGTTTTTCTCAAACTGTAGCACTCACAGCATGTCGTCCAAGGCTTTTAAGAGCTGGGTGTATTTCCATATGTGCACCTGTGCACACGTGTGACCCCACTGTGCACATGAGCTTCGTTCGGCTTTTCCAGAATGCCCCTGTGTCTACCTGACCATCCTCCTGGGCTCTTTAGTCACGGCTGCTTTGATTCCTATCAGCGGAGGTTATTCTTGTCTGTTCTAGAAGTTGAGACAGATTGTTATTATGGTTTGAAGGCAAACTGTCCCCCACAGGCTCTGGTGTGTGACACTTGTCCCCAGTTATTGGTGTTATTTGGGGAAATTCTGCAACTTTCAAAAGGTGAGAACTAACTGGCTGTGGCAGGTTTTTGAAGCTTGTGGCTCAGTGTTAGGGTTTTATGGCTGTGAAGAGACATCATGACCATGGGAAGTCTTAAAAAAAGACATTTAATTGGGGCTCGCTACGGCACAGAGGGTTAATCCATTATCATCATGGCAGGAAGCATGGTGGCATGCAGGCAGACAGAGTTCTACATCTGGAACAGCAGGTATCAGGAAGTGACTGAGACACACTTCCTCCAACAAGGCCACACCTACTCTAACAAGGCCACTGTAAGGGGGACGAATTAAATCATGATGATCACAACAGATCTTTTATATGAAAGAGGTTTATTAGCTGGAGGTGAAGAGAGGGAGAGAAGAGAGAGCAGGACATGATGGGGGGAAAGAGAGGGGAGAATGAGGAGGGGGGTGTCCTGATAGAGAAAGGGGAGAGGGCCAAGAGGCCAAGAGAGAAAAGGCCAGGAGCAAGAGAGACCAAGAGAGGGACCATATGGGCGGCTGGTCCCTTTAAGGGGGAAGGTAACCACGCCTTCCAGGTGTGGCCACCTGGCCAGCAACACCATGACATCATAAATTACTAGGCAACCCAGAAGCAGGTTTAGTTCCAAAATCCTAACAGCAACACCTCCTAATAGTGCAACTCCCTATGGGGGCCGGTTCCTTTCAAACCACCACATTCCACTCCCTGGCTCCCGTGGGCTTGTAACCATATCATAATGTATTTCTGCATTAAGTACAACTTTAAAGATCCCCATAGTTTATAACAGTCTCAACCCTCTAAAAGTCCAAAGTCTCTTCTGAGCCTCATGGCAATCTCTTAACTGTAACCCCTATAAAATCCAAATGAAATCAGAAGAGCAGATGCTTCCAGCATACAATGGCACAAGATATATAATACCATTCTAAAAGGGAAGAAAGGGAACATGAGGAAATACTGGGCCAAAGCAAGACCGAAAACCAGCTGGGCGAACCCCGAACTGCATCTCCATGCCTGATGTCAGAGCACTCTTCAGATCTATCGACTGAAATGTTGACACATGTCTTTCTCTTGGGCTGGTTTCACTACCTGTTAACAGCCCTCCTCGACAGGTACCCCAGGGCTCTGGCATCTCCAACATTTTGGGGTCTCCAAGGCAATCCAGGCTTAACCTTCACAACTTTACACAAGGCCCTCTTTAGGCTCCATGAAGGGATACCCCTGACACATCCCTGCCCTCAGTGGCTTTCCTTAGGAGAAGGACAATCAATAATCCTTCCTATTTTTGACTCTAAAGCCAGAACTGTGCGGCCAAAGCTGCTACCTTCTGCTGCCTGCTGGGGCTGAAATATAGCGCCTTCATTCAATTACATCTTCACCAGCTTTCTGTTCTCATGGCTTTTTTCAGTGCCTAAGCATGACAGTCCTGAAATTCAGTCTATAGACCAGACTGACCTTGAACTCAGAGATGTGCTTGCCTCTGCCTCTGGAATGCAGGGACTAAAGGTGTGCCCCAGCACAGCTGGTTCTGAGCTTTTCTTTAACTCCTGTTTACAAGTTGGAAGTTTCCCTGGGAGGGATTTTGCCCTGAGGTCAACACTCCCTTCACTCCATTGAACGGCAGTGTTTTCTTTAATCTGTTTATCTCCTTGAACACAGGAACTCCATTCCACTTCCTGGTGACCCTTTTTTTCCTTGAACTGTACATTTTGTATTTTTCCATGCTCTGATTGCTCCTTTTCATTATAGATCTTCATAACAGTGAACACTAATAACCGCACAACAGAGTCAATACTAGGCTGTTTTGAAATTCCCTCTGCTAACGCAACTAACCCCAAAATTCTTCAATTTAGTCTCTTAGCAGACTTTTTTGGACAAGGGGAGGAAATAGCATCTCTAGGCCATTCTTCTCTGAAACCTCTTACTAGGCCTTCACAATTCAAATTACGCTTAGTACTAATGTCTTCCATATTCCTACTAGGACGGCCCATTAAACCCCAATTAAAGAATTCAATTATTTTCCTAATCCAAAGTCCCAAAGTCCACATCCCTCCAAACAAAAGCATGGTCAGGCCTGTCACAGCAATAGCCTAGTTTCTGGTACCAACTTCTGTCTTAGAGTTTTATTGCTGTGAAGAGACACCATGCCCACAACATTTAAATGGGGCTAGCTCACAGTTCAGATGTTTAATCCATTATCATCATGTTGGGAAGCATGGCAGCATCCAGGCACACATGGTGCTGGAGAAGGAGCTGAGATTTCTACATCTGGATTGGCAGACAACAGTTAGTGACTGAGACATACTTTCTTCAACAAGGCCACACCACCTAATAGTACCACTCCCTATGAGCCTGTGGGGTGTGGGGGCATTTTCTTTCATACCCACTACACCCTGGTTTCTCTACTCTCTTCTCCTTTTTCTCCTTCCTTTCCTCCTTCGAACTCTTTCTCCTTCTTTCTCTCTTATCTTCTTTCTTCCCTCCCTACCCCTTCCCTCTCCTTTCCCCCACCCCTCCTCTCTCTTCCCTCTCCTGATCCACTATTCACAACATGAACACCTTCTTTGCCACACGCTGTCATGCTCTGCCATCATGATGGACCGAGACCCTCTGAAACCATGAGCCAAAATAAATCTTTCCTCACATATGTTGTTTGTCTCTGGTATTTTGCTAACAGCAAGTAACTTAATATAGTACTCACTGTGTTTCTTACCCCTGTGTGCACTCCTGGTGGCTCAGTAGTACCCACTGGTGACAGGCACAGTGTTTTGTTTATCTACTCCACTCCTGATGTATTTTGAGATTTTTCTCCACCCTTGGGGTATTTTTTTTTCTTTCCCTTTTGTTAATTCAACACCCTTTAGTGTTTTGCCTTCATCTGTCTTCAAGTAGCTCACTTTTCTTCAACATGACCCAGAGTAATAGGCCTTTGGCCTCCCACCTGCCTTTCTCTGAGGCCAGAGCAGAATCTCTAAGCTCTCTGATGAAAGGGGGTCAAGTCACGCTGTGTATCAAAGCACACGAGGAGAAGTGGCTTTGTGGGTCATGGTAGGAGAGCCTCAACTAGTCTCAGAGTGAGGTTGTGTGGACTCCCTGGCTTTGTGTGGAAGGATCAGGCCACACCAGACAGCCCAGGTTAGAGCCCCCTGGAGAACTGGAGTCTCTGGGCTGGGTTTGGGTTCCCTGGCCTCCTGCCCAGTGTCGTGAGGCAACCCAAATGAGAACCCAAGAGAGCCAAGAGCCACACGGCTGTTTTTCTAAGATTTAAAAGGGATTATGTCATCCACCCAGCCCTTGTTTGCCCAAGGGAAGAACCTCAAGTCTCCTCCCTCAGGACCCTGTGACAGATCCTTCTACAGGCCTTGTGGCAGAAAGAGAAGATGGAGTTGCAGGAGGGCTAACTGACTGTAGCTGACTGCACCTGATGACCAACCCAGATTGCAGCCTGTGGGCCACCACGCTCACTGTTTACATATGCGTAATCAGAGGGAAGGGGGAAAGATTTGGGAGAGAAACACCAGAGAAAAACCCAAGAAGCCACAAGACCCAGACTAGAATCAGCGATCTGGTAATAACTGGGTGTGCAGTGAGGTTGGTGTTTATCCTAGGCAAAGCTGGTGCTTTCCTGAGATCTGGTGACAATTTGAGGCACATATGTTTAGGGGGAAGGGCAAGCCCTGGGAAGAGGTTTTAAGTCAGGAGACCTGGGGTTGAAACTCAGCCACGTGGTCCACAGCTTTTCAGATTTATGGCAACTAGCTGATATACTCCACCAGCTGCAGAGTCCCTGCCTGGAATGGCAAGCAGGCCAGCCCCGCTGAACAGGCCTGCTTGAGCACCTGGTTTTGGAGGCCCAGGCTCACTAGGTCTCTGGCTGGATGTCACAGTGAACATATCAGTACATTATCTGATGACCCTTCCAACACCTTTGAGTTCTACCGTAACCTAAGGCAAGATTTGTTTTTGCTTCTAAACTCCTAGTGCCAAAGTGAAGTCCTGTTAGGGTTAAACCCTCACCCAGCTTCTCATAGTACAAGGCACCATTTGTTCAATGTTTCTGAACAATCTTATATTGCACCACAAAGTTCTATATTGGAAAGAAACCGCTGGCTCCAAAATCCTAAAACAGTGCTTGTTTTAGACTCTGATAGGGTCACCCATAGGACACAGAGAAACACTGACACCCAGACAGGCAATTGCAAGGTTGATCGTGATCATCTGGCTTCTGGAAGATTCTTTACAAGATACAGTGAGGTCAGCAAGTTCCTACCAAAAAGAGCAGTGCAAGATGTTCCGCCAGTGGCTATGAGTGGCCTGCTCTTCCTGGGCTCCGTCCTCCAGGCAGGGTCTCAGCATCTTAAACGATTTGGCCAGGGCCACAATGAGGTATTTGCGAACTGCAACAGATGTCCAAAGAAACATCACGACGACAAAGACACTGAGACTTCAAAGAACACGCATGACGACATTCATGATTTCCAAGTTCGCGTTTGGTTTTGTTTCATTTTATTCTATTATGTGTGTCTGTGTGCATTCAGGTACACATTTGTGTATGAGTGTACATGGCACATGGGTGCATGTACCTGTAAGGTAAGAGAAAAACTTTGGGTGTCACTACTCAGTCACCAGCCACCTTTTGTTTTTGTTTTTGTTTTTGTTTTGTTTTTTAATTTTTTTTTACTTTCATTTACGTGTGCTGTATTTACATCATTTCACCCCATCCCTCTCCTCTCTTCAACCCCTCCTGTATCTCTCCCCATTCCCTCTCAAATGCCTAGTCTTCTTTTTCTTTATTATTGTTGTGCACGCATGCACACACCCACACACTTAGAGTTATTTGTGTGCTTGTTTTTAGGGCAACCAAGCAGGATGGTCATCCCTGAAGAGGGCTGAGCCTCCCTCTCTTTGCAGTCATTGATTGCCTGTAGCTCTTCACTAGGGGTAAGATACGATCTGTTATTAGCCTGGAGTTTGCCACATAGTTGAGGCTGGCTGGCTAGCTAACAGGTCCTGGGAATCCAACGGTCTCCACTCCCCAGTGTTGAGATAACGGACATGTGCCACCATGGCTGGTTCTTTCACATGGCATTTGGGGATTGAACTGGAGCCCTCGTGCCTTCCCAGCAAGCACTTCACTAACATATCTATCTCCTTAGCTCTCCTTACACAGTATTTAAAACCTGTTTGTGACTCTTAACACGAGTTAAATAAATATTTGATTCCTATTACTTAGCCAAGATTTTACTTTACATGTTTTCTCATGAAAAAGTCATGTATACAATTATCTTAAAATCAGCACGTATGACACCTCTAATCTAGGGATGCATAGCTCCCAAGATATATAATTAGACCCATCCCTGGTTCTCTGGAACCCTCTGGAAGCTGTTACTACCCATGTGCGAGGAAGATTAAGTACAAGGTGGACTGAGTCAACTGTTACAGAGGCTGTGATGTACCCTCCCTTGTCATCAGTCACCCCAAAGTGGCTCTCTAGTCACATCCGGTGGCTCTGAATTAACAGGCAGGTTGTGGGGCAAAATATGGAGGTGACTTGCTGACAGGTTTGTGACTACCTGGCTTTGAGACGGGCTGTCAGGCAGGTACCTGGGAGAAACTGTGGGGCCAGCATGCAGATGTATCCTGGAGAGGGCAGGATGGCTGAATGGCTGTGCCCACAGCACCTGGCAGCAAAGACTGGCAAGCCTGTGTTTCTTCACCCCTTCTCTCTGCTTGCTCCCCATGAGTTCAGAGACTTGTGGCTAATGAAATGCGGCCTCTCTGTCACTATCACCACTTCCCCCACCCCCCCGAAAATTGGCTCTCTGTTCTCTCTTAGTTCTGGAGTTCCCACCGAAAGGGGAAACAGGACACTGGATGTGGGAAAAACTCACTGCTTTTCTATTATCAAAATAAAGAACTTCAGCCAAAGTGGCTTCCCCAGTGAGGCCATCCCAATGGCACCTTTTCTGGTCAGGAAAAACCGTAAGAGTCACCTCAAATCATGTCTTGTTGTTCCCCAAGATCCTGCTTCCCATGAATGCCTGGAGGTTCAAGCCCACAGGAGCCCGGGGGACAGGCAACCTCTTACTGAACACTTTTCAGGGACTATTTCCGGTTCCTTCTCCTTCCGAGGTCGGCTTCCATCTGCAGTCACCGGAAATAGGCTGGATATGAGCCTGAGAACAGTCAGGGACACAGTAATAGTGTCAGTGTCCTGGGGTGGAATGCTGACATGATACAGTGTCAACTCAAGAGGCCAAGAAGGCAACAGTGATGGAACTCAGCAACATCTGAACATTTCTCTTCCAGCGGCTCCTGCAGCCTAGAGCTGCCTGTACTAGTCACCTACATCTTCCACACTGAGTATCAAGCTGGGGCTCGGTGTCCATCCTCAGTGTGCAATTCTTGGTGCATGGCAATCTGAAGTACAGAGAAATGGGGAAGAGTGGCATCGTAAGCCACAGACAGTTTTCTTGGAAGCTTTTAATGCTCTCTCTCTCTCTCTCAGAGCAGGGCTCCTGTGAGGGAATTCCAGACTGGGTAAAGTGGGTCCTGTCTTTCCATCCACACTGAGGACTAGAGTCTGTGCTAACCATGGAGGCCACAGCCCCCTGCTGGAGCAGAGCATCCTTCTGAGGCTAAGACTGAAACAACAACAGAAACAGTGTGAAAGCCCCTTGTTGAACCACAGCCCCGGCCTGGTGTCATTTTTGAGAAGAAACTTCTCTATTCTGCGAATGGTTTACAGTTTTCTTTATGGTCCAGCTATTTGTGTACCCTGAGAAATCTCTAGCAACTGCTTTACCGAGAAATGAGTTAGCTCTTCAGGGACTGTGTTTATTGTGTTCATCATATCTGGAGGGGACCAGACTTTGAAGCTTCCTGAAAAAAGTCAATATTTCTGATGGTCTTTGTCGACCAATGTGTCATTTGATAACAAGTGGCTGAACACGCCAACAACTGTGAAAACCTACATTCAAACCCTGGAGCACAGCTTGAACCCTGTGCTTTGATAGCTTCTCATCTTTCCTCCTGTACCACATCTGGCTCAGAGGGTAGCCATCTCACCCTGCATCTGAGATCTAGACTTTAGGGGAAAGGGAGGTAGAGCAATCCTCTCTCCCTGGAAGGCTGTTAGGAAAGGTATTTGCCTATCAGGACTACCATCGGAGCTGGATCATGGGTAGAACAATGATATTTAAAAAGAATTCAAAGAGTTTCACGTATCAATTTATATATGATGTGATATCGTGAACCTGTCAGTACAGCCTTTTCAGGTCTATTTGATGAAAGGGCTTCCTAGTAATTGAGAACCAGTGTTTTTGGAGTAAAGAAAGCTCTTGGTCTCTCAGATGGAACTCTGGCTCCATTAGCTGTGAGAAGCCACCATCTGCTCATTGAATCTGTTTCCTCACCTGCTAAATGGGTTCTTGAGGACACAGATGACGTGAATGCATGCTATGAATCAATGACTGGTAGCTACCGGTTACGGTACTATGCTCATCGATGTCATCCCCAGTAAACATTAAAAAGCTTTAGAAAATAATCCGTGGGCTAGAAATTAATTTCCAGAAATCAGTTCAGGTCCAAAGCAATGTTATGTCTAAATTCTTCAGATTCTAAGTTTGAGTATGTTTATCCTATATTATGTGGCTAATATTCATTTATGAGTGAGTATATACCATGTGTGTCTTTCTGCTTCTGGATTACCTCACTCAGGATGATCTTTTCTAGTTCCATCCATTTGCCTGTAAGTTTCCTGATTTCCTTATTTTTAATAGCTGAGTAGTACCCCATTGTGTAAATGCACCACAATTTCTGTATCCATTCCTCAACTGAGGGACTTCTGGATTGTTTCCAGATTGTAGGTATTATTGAAAGACTCTACTGTTTGAGGTATCAAAGCAGAGACTGAGACTCACAGCCAAACTTTGGGCAGAGTACAGGGAATCTTATGAAAGAAGGGGGAAATAGACCTGGAGGGAACAGGGGCTCCAAAAGGAGACCAACAGAGCCATCAAAACTGAACCTGGGGACCCTGAAGAGAATGATACCCCAACCAAGGGCAGTGCAAGAAAAGGACCTAAAACCCAAGCTCAGATATAGCCCATAGACTCCAAGTGGAATCCCCAGTAAGGGGAGCAGGGACTTTTTCTGACATGAACTGAGTGGTCGGCTCTCTGATCAGCTCCCCCTGTGGGGGTAGGGGGCGGGTACAGCCTTGCCTGTCCACAGAGGAAGACAATGCAACCAGGTCTGATGAGACCTGATAGGTTAGGGTCAAATAGAAGGGGAGGAGGACCTCCCTTATCAGTGGACTAGGGAAGGGGCATAGGAGGAGAAGAGGGAGGGAGAAGAGATTGGGAGGAGACAAGGGAGGGGGCCACAGCCAGGATACAAATTGAATAAGTTGTAATAAATGATAAAAAAAAATAGAAATTTACAAAACAAACTCAAATTTTGGGCTAGTATTAATACACTTTCAAAGGACTGGTTCTTCTAAAAAAAAAGAAAAGAAAAAAAGAGAAAGAATGCTGGTGGGCTGGGGGGTCTCAGAGGAGGTTGATCCAGATAAGGAGGAAGGATGTCCATTAACCATCCATTAATCCCAAAGTGAAGATCACAACAAAGCTTCACAATACCCAAAGAAAAAACTACACCTTTCAGAGAAGCGGTGAACTCCACAATCCTACTTTTCAGTGTTAATACCTGTTACCTGCCATTGATAGAAAAGCTAGGCCTCAAGCCAGCAGTGATATCTGTATGTTCATAAAGCCACCCATGTTTTGGTCCAATTGGTATTTAGAGAGCATCACGCTCAACGGAGCTTCTGTCAAGAAGGCCTTGTGTTAAGTGAAATACATCAGGAAGACAAATAGCTAGCTCAGGAAGTAGAGGCGCTTGCCACCAAGCCTGATGACCTGAGTTAGAGCCCTAGAATCCACGTGGTGGAAGAAAAGAACTAAAATCTGCCAGCTGGCTTCTGACCTCTACGTGCACACTGTGGCACGCGCACCCACACAAATACAGATAAGTAAGTACATGTAAAACGAACAGAAGACCACCACCGCATGCTCTCCCTTATATGGAGAACCTGAAGTTGTTGATCTCACAAAAGCAGAAAACAGAATAGCACTTACCAAACCAGAGAAGGCTGTGGGAGGTGTGATGGTTAAGGGGTCCGTGGGTGCAGTCGCTCATCAGAGCCAGTGTTCCAGAGCACAGTAGACTAAGCTGTGGTTGACAACACTTAATTGAGCATTGCAAAAGGGCGTGTAGAAAGGATTCTAAATGATCATAACAAAGAAAGAGACGAAATATTAGAGATAATAAAAATGCCAATTATCATTACGTGAGCATACATGGATTGGAATATCACTCTGCATCCCCAAATATGTACCATTATTAAGAAAAGTAATCAAAGCAAAACCATATGCTAGCTGTTAAGAGATAATTTACATGTGAGTCCATTAAATAAGTCCCAATAAGTTGAAAATGGTCGTGAATTTTCATTGGGTGAAATGGAGTTAAGACAGAAGTCAGAGATGGTGAGAGAGCCAGGTGTTTGGAGGCAGATAGCCCTTCTGAGCAACCCTGAGCTAAAGAAGGAGCCTCGAGGAAATCAGACTCTTAAACAGAATGGTCATGGAAACAACACATCAAAAATGTGTGAGCTGTAGTGAAAACCAGTGTTAGGAAGGACATGCATAATTTTACATACAAAGGAAGATAGGATCCAAGGCAGGGCTTCGGGGAATCCTCTTTAAGAAGAAGCAAGGAAGGGAGGGAAGGAGACAGGAAAGGAGGAAGGGAGGAAGGAAACACAAGGTAAGCAGACGAGACAGAAACAGTAGGAGTATAACCGAATGACATCTCAGCAGAGAATACAGAACATTAACAAAAGTGGTCATGTGAAAAGATGATGACAGTGACTGTGAGACATAACCGGTAAAAATGAACAAAGACAGGGATAACTTCACAGTTACAGGGTCATTTGGGTTTTGGCAAAGAAATCAAAGCAATTTATGGGGAAAGGAAATTCTTTAAAGAAAAATGGTGTCGCATTAATTGGGTATTTATTTGGAAACAAACAAGACACCTTACCTTTTACTCTCCCTCATTTGCAAAAATTAATTTGAAATGAACCACAGATCTAGAGACAAAAACCATAAAACATTTAGAGAAACCCAAAAGAGAATATTTTCGTAGTTTGGGGACAAGCAAATGTTGGTAGGTCACAGAAAGAGCTAATCATCAAAGAGAGCCCACAGGCCGGCCTCTAACAGAATTGAAAGCTTCTGCTGCTACAGGACATCATCAAGGGGGCTGGAGAGAGGGTTCAGCCAGGAAGGGCTTTTCCACAGGACTGGGTTTGGGTCCCAGAACCCACATGGCGGCTTACAACAACCTGTCAGTGCTCTCTTCTGGCACCTCAAGTGCTAGGTACAAACGTGACACACAGACATACGTGCAGGCCAACACTCACAGACCTGAAAAAAGATAAGTCTTAAAAAGACATCACTCAGCATATAAATGAACAAGCCACCTGCTGGAGAAAATAGTATCAAACCTAAAGATGGACAGATATCCTGGACATATAAAGAACTCTTTCAACTCATTAATGAAAGATAATTCAATTAAAAATGGATGAAGGCACCAGGTAGGGTAGTGTACAACTCTAAACTGGGCGGGGGGGGGGGAGTGAGTTGAAGGTTATCTTAAGACACATCATGAGACTCTGTAAGGAAAAAAACCCAAGGGCTGGGAATACAATTCAGTGGTTATAGCACCTGCCTAAGCATGTGCAAGGGTCAGGGTTCACCTTCAGCCTCATGAAAATAAGTGAGTAATTGAATAAATAGGTAAATAACTCAATGAAAGAATTTGGATTTTTCACATCAACAAAAAACAGGCCACCAGGGACTTCAAAGACACCAGTACTCACCAGGGAAATAAAAATTAAAACCACAGTGAGATACCACAATACTGCTACCTAAAATTAAAATTACTGGCATGACTAAATATTAGTAAGGATGTGGCAACTCCTAAGACAATACATAAACACTACCCTGTGACCTATAGCAACGCTCCTAGGGATTTTCCCACATGAAATGAAAACAATGTGTTCACCAAAAGGCTCAGCCAGGACGGTCATGCCAGCTCTATTCAGCTGAATGGAAACCGAAACCAAAACCATATTAACCAGTCACCAACAATGGGAAGAATCAGAGTATTGATAGACATATCAATAGGATTGTGTCCTTTGGCACTCTGTTACTGTAAAACAATGCCAGAGACAGTCAGCTTATAAAGAGAGAAGGTTTGTCTTAACTCACGGCTCAGCGCCTTCAGTCGGGAGTCAGGCAGACCCATTCTCTTTCAGCCTCTGGTGGGAGTACCAGATACAAGGTTGGGTGGGCAGCAGGTGCAGAACAAAAGTTTTCACCTAGTGGACAGAAAGTAAAAGAGAGAAAAGAGGGTGGACTGAGGTCACGCTGTCTCCTTCAAGAGCATACCCTCAGTGACACAGAGGAAGTAAAACCCCACTCCTGGAAGTGTCTGCCAGTGGGAACTAAGCCTTTAATTCCCCCTCCAGCCCCTCTGCCAGCCTTTGGTGGGGAGGCACTTAAGATGGAAGGCTCCAAGAATGGCTGCTCAATGGGTCTGGGACATCTCTGGGAACACGGTAGCAGATTTCTGAACCCAGTGCCCACGCGTAAGGGGTCAGGTTTCAGCGCCGCTGACCTGTCAGTAGCTGCTGTGGAGGAACGGCTCCGGCAAAGATGGCAGTCTTTGTCATACGTGTGTCTTTCCCTAGCTGCTCCATTTTTTTGAGTCCATGCTCAAAGACATGGGCTTGTTCGCTCTCTCCCTGAGCTGTGTCAGACTCCTCAGGCTGCTTTTCATAATGTTCCTCTGCCTCTTTGTGGGAGGAAACAAACATTCCCAGAAGATCCAAGAAGGCTCAGGAACCACAGGGGAGAGTCCTCCCACAGCCCTGTGGCTGAGGCACAGGAAGAGGCTGAAGGCAGAGAGGGGTCAACACCGGCAGGATGAGGAATCCCAGCAGGTGCCCTCCACAGAACATCTTCTACGCATCCCTTACCTTCTTCCGTGATACCGTGTGAACCCACTCAGATGAAGCAGCCGAGAGAGCAGGGTTTTAATAGCCTGAGATTAAGTTTCTAGCTACACCATGCTCTATTTTACACCAAATATGAAGAAGATCACAGTTTTTTTTCATCACGCAGCTATGGGCTCAGGTCGCAGCCCCTTACCCTACCCTGCATGGTAGAAATGTCATCATACACAGAGAGAGACACATACACACAGAGACACAGAGACACACACATGTGCACACTAAAATTCATGTCAGGACAGAACCAACAAAGGCACAAATAACAAACAGGAGCCTGGGAGATGGCTCAGGCAGCTGAAGAAGTATGAGGACTTGACTTCAGATACTTAGCATGCACGTGAAAAGCTAGGGTTGTTTCCAGGCAGACTCAAGAGCCTCACGGACCCCATCTTGTCTATGACCTCTAGGCCCTGTCACATGCTTTGTTCAAGACAACCAGAAAGAGTCCGTTTTCCCAATGGCATGCGGAGACCAAGGACAGTGTCACATACTCCAAAGGGGTGGGAGTACTTCTTTTCAAGTGCATTTTTTCTTTTTGAGACATTATCCATCTTTCCTCTGGAGTCGCCATTCCCTCTAGGAACCCTGCTTTCGTGTTCTGGGTTATGTAGAACTTCTCTGTCTGTGTACAGCCTGGGTTTCTACCCTAGCCTCCACTTGAATTGAGGGAACAACTGGAAAAACTAGCCCTATGAAGTAGGGTTGGTGGTCTGACAAGAGTCTCATAAAGTCTTCACTAAAAGTTCACCTCTGATATCTCTGTTACCACCTTCACCACCATCACGGCCTCAGGCCGCTGTCACCGCCTCCGCTTCTGCCATCCTCCTCCTTACTGCCCCCACTGCCGTCAGCATCATCAGTTTCACCATCCTAATCAGCGCAGCTGCCATCATGGTATCATCCCTGCCGTCAGCCTTAGCCACCACCACCAGTGGCGTCCATATCAGCTCCACCACCAGCAGTATCCGCTCATTGGTGGTTCATAGTATACAAGAAGAGGTACTCAGGGGGCTGGAGAGATGGCTCAGCAGTTAAGAGCGGTGGCTGCTCTTCCAGAGGTCCTGAGTTCAATTCCCAGCACCCGCATGGTGGCTCACAACCATGTATAATGGGATCTGTGCCCTCTTCGGCGAGACATACCTGCATGTTTAAAAAAAATGAAAGAAAAGAAAAAGCGCTCAGATATTATTTTTGCAATCCCTTGTGAGATGGAAGTGTACCTATTTCCCTCTCATGGAGAACATTAGAATTCTGAGAGTCACTTCCCACTTGGAGGAGTTCCCTCCTCTGGGATTCTCAGGCCTCAGCTGGTCCTCATTGCAGCTGCCATTCTGTTGTTTTCTTTCTTTGGATATGGTTGTCCCAGATCCCCACCAAGCTCTAAAGCAAGGCCAGATGGTGTCTGCGATTTCTACAGAAAACAGTCTTTGGCTCTTTGTTGAACAGCCATCCTGTTTCACCCTATCACTACTAGAACCAGCCTTTCGTGAGCAGCAACTGTTTCAAGCATACTTCTGTACATGACTGTATCACTTCACTCGGTCCTTTCCACTGACTGGAGAACTCTGTTCCTACAGCCTTAAATACCCCGTAGCCCTGTGATTCTGTTCCTTTCCACAACTCCCCCCTAGGCTGTGAGAAGCCCTGGGGTGTTTCTGTTTGAGTGGTTTGGTTTTTGGATTGTTTGTTTGTTTGTGAGAAGAGAAGCCTGCCCATCATGCCTGTATAATACTGGCAGCCCACAGAGTCTGGGTTTAGAGGGACTGTCACTGGAAATGTTAGAGAAATGCCCAGAATAGATATCCTATTAACTTCATAATTACAGGACAAGACATCCGGGAATCCTTCATGTGGCATACCAACATCAGCAAAAGCATCAAGGGTGTAAAGAAAAGAGCTGCCTCGGCAGGGTCTTTGTAATGTGGGCTTCTCTAGAAGGAAATGCCAAGACTATTATGTCAGGTTTTAAGGAGATAAGCAAGAGAATAGGGAACACCCCACTGCAGGCACCCACTCCAAAGAGTAACCCTAGTACTTGAACAGTAACCCCCATGAGCTGTGCCATCCTGTGCTTGACTGACAGCACACATTCCAGGCCCCCCAAAGCCCATTGAGGGTGTAGCTGTGCACAGTCATTAGCTATGTGTTCTGTCTCCAAGGAAAACCAGTAGATCTCTTTATCTGATTAATGATGCCATCCATGTCTGTGCACACGTTTTCTTGTGGGCACGTTTTGATTTCTCTTCGGTGTCCCAACAGGAGTGGAATACTTGGGTCCCGTGGTGTGAGCAACTCTATGTGGAACACACAGAGAAACTGTCTCACGATCTTCCCAAGTAAACTAATTTGCCATCCCTCCTAGCAATGTGCTAAGAGAGATTATTTCTCTATGTCCTCACCAACACCTGTTATTATGGTCTGTCTTCTTCTTTTAATCATCCTCGTGGGGGTTAGGTGGCAGCTCGTTTGTGGTTCTGATGAGCATTTATCTGATGAGTAATAATGTGGTATTGGCTATTTGAATATCTTCTGTAGAGGAATGTCTGTCTGGGCTGCTCACTCTTCTTTCCCCCCTCGGGATAATGCTGGCCTCCTAGAATGACTAAACAAGTGTTCCCACTTACGCTACATTTTGGAAGAGTGTCTTAAGAGTTTGTGTTAATTATTCTTTTAAATATTTTTGTGTAATTTACCACTGAAATAATCTGGTTTGGGGTTTTTCCTTGTGGTAATATTTTTTTTTCAGGGAAAGGAAGGGCTGTGGTGGGGTCTTGTGTAGCCCAGGCTCACCTCAAATTCACTAAGCAGTCGAGGATGACCTTTGACTCCCCACCCTCCTGCCTCAACCTCCCCATTGCTGGGACTACAGGCATAGAACTCTGTGTCCTACTTGAAATTTTTTGTTGTTGTTGTTAATAAACATTTGAATGTAACCTCTTCACTTTTTATTGCATGGCTCCATTTTTCTGGAGCTAATTTTGTTAGTTTAGGTCCTTCTAGAAATGATTCCATTTCATCTGTGTTACCAACTTGTTGGTGTGGATGTGTTTATAGTATTTCTTCATAGTTATTTTACTTCTGAAAGGCTGAGCTTGTTTTCCTCTTCATCATACCAGTAAAAGGAACATTATTTTCCCACTAGTTACTCGAGCCTAAGGATTGTCAGTTTTCGTTCTTTCCTAAAAAAGGACTTTTTGTTAATTTTCTGCTTTGTCTTTTTCCTTTTTTTTTTTTTAAATTTTCTGCTTTTTCTATCCTCTGTTCTATTCATTTCTACTTTGATCTTTATCATTTTTTCTTTGGAGTGCTTTAGTTAGATTTCTCTCCCTCTCACTTTTTCTTCCAGTGTCTTAGAATGGAAGATGAATTATTGATTTGAGTCTTTTGTTTTCCTAAAATGTCAATGTTGATAGCCATTGATCTGCAAGCTGTGTCTTTAGGTTTCAGCATGTGGTACTTTCATTTATCCAAAACCATTCTCAAATGGTTATCATATTTCCTTGCTGAAATATACTTTTAAATTTGAGTGCTTTTAAGTTTCAATTCTTTGAAATTTTCTGTTTACTGTCTATGTGATTTCTTCTATGTGATTTCTGTGGCCAGTGAAGACACTGTGATGTCCGTCCTTTTGAATGCCTGAGGACCATTTTCATGGCCACACATTTGTGTATTCTTGTACAAAGAAGGTGAGTTTGCTGTTGAGTGGGACTTTCTATGGATGTCTGTGAGGTCATTTGGTTGGTTATCTAAGTATTCCATTTCATTGATGATCTGCATGCTCTCCGCTTTGTTCCCAAAAATTGGGATATCACGGTTCTAGTTATTGGTTTTGAACAATTGATTTCTGTTTCTGACAGCTTTCACCTTAGTGTGTTGAGGCTCTGTTAGTTTCCCAATTGTTTTAGTTTGTTCGTGGGTTGACTCATTTTGGTTTTTATTCTAAATTGTTCTCTCTCTCTCTTTTTTTTTTGTCTCCGATAATGCTTTTGTCTTCCAGCCTCTTTTGCCTAACATTAATGTAGCCACTTAGTTTTTGTTGTTGTTATTGTTTTCATGATAGACCTGATATTTTCTACTTTACTTTCAACCTAATTGTTCAAACCAGAGTGTACCTCTTATGGATGCTATCATAGTTTTTATATATTCTTCCTTCTTTAACTCTTTTAATTGAAAATGTAATTCATTTAAATTTAATGTGGTTGTTAACAGGGAAGGATTTACATCTGCTATTTTGATATTTCTTTTTATATGTCTTAGGTCTTCTGTTCTTCTGTTTCTCCCTTGTTGCATGTTTTGTATTAAATAGATATTTTTAGTATACTATTTTGAATGCTTAGCATCCATTTTGCCATTTTTAAAATTATTATCTTAGCAGTTTCCTAGTTGATATTAGGTGTCAGGTAGCTGAATTAAAGAATACCTTATATCTGTCCAGGCACTATTTCTAGATGTGTCTGGGAGGCTGTCTGCAGAGAAGACTGGCATTGTAGCCTTGAGAGGAATAGAAAAGGTTCACCTTCAGTGTGGGAAGCACACCATCCAACTAGCTGAGGAACCTGATAGAACCGAAGGTGTCTCTCTTTCTCTCTTGTCCTCTAGAGCTCTGGCCATTAGAGTCTGGGACTTGCATTGATTGGGTGCCTTTCTGGTTTCCTGGCATCTAGCCTTGGGCTGAGTCAGGTGTGCCATTAGCTCCCACAGTTCTGAGGCCTTTGTGTTTGGAATTGCCACTTTGCCGGGCTTCTCCAATTTGTAACAGGCCAATTGACAGACTTCTTAGCTTCTCCGATATCCTGGCCCAGCTCCCCTGATAAAGCCCTACCAAATTCCCACCTGAGCCAACTTAGTGGTCATCTAATAATTGGGACAGAGATTTCCTTAAGGTTCTGGAAGAGATGAAGCCCTTTGCCAAGTTGCTGTCTGTGAACTGGGGCTTGTGAGGAGCTCTGGGGTCTTTTCTGAGTATGCACACTGCTCTAGTGATACCTCGGGCTTTTCTTCTGTGTGCTTGGGGATTTCTATATTTCCCAGACTGCAGCAGAGTTTTCAGGGCTCTGCGGCCATCCCGCCAGCTAGCCTGTCTGTCCATTAAGCGCATGCCTAGTTTATTATTGTCCCCACTGTTGTCCCCACCCCCACCATCTACGAACTTCAACAATTCCCTCCGAGTCTTTTTAACAAATGCCCTACAGGAAACAGCTTTTAGCCCTGAGGACATTTTGTTAGATTAAATAAAGACAAGCTTGCAAGCGGGGCTTTCAGGAAGCCATCAGGCTGGGTTTCTCTTGGGGGCCTTTGACTTTGCAAGGCTCAGACAGAACTAGAAAGAGAGGGATAGCAAAAAGGCTTGTTGCGTCCTGCAAAGCTCACTATTTTTAGTGAAATTCTATCATTCTGTCAAGTAAACCATTGCTGGCTGGCTGGGGGGCCTTTGACCAATTTCTAGAGTTCCAGAAAGGTTGAATCTGGTTCTTCTTGTTGTTGTTCATCATTTTTGTAGCAAGGAGGATTTCCAAGGTTTTTACCCCACCGTTTTTGCAGGTGCCTCTGGAGTGCCTCTTCTCTCCAAACACGGCATATGTAAAACTAAAACCTGACACATCTCAAAACACTGCCAACAGGCTGAGCTCGGTAAACAGGTGGGTTTGAGTAGTCGGTCAAAAGGCCCCCCCTTTCCTGACTGTCTTCCTTGCCCACTCTCCCAGCACATTTGCTTCAGCGTATCTGTGCTCGCCTCCCTCCCTGACCTCCCCCAGTTGCCCATCAAAACCTGCAAGCTGTTAGTGAGCAAAACCCGCACAGGTAGCAAAATGCTCTGAGGGTCTAATGTGGGAGAATTCAGCAGGCATTCAACAAGTTTACAGACGGGCACTCATTAGAGAGACTGGCTCCTGGCGCTGCGAGGTCTCAGAATTTTCCGACGGCTGGCTGCAGTGTTGATGCCTCAGGGGTGGGGATGAGACCCAGGGCTGCACAGTGTGCTGAGGAGGACTTTGGGGTCCACCTTCAGCTCCCTGCTCACATGTCACGATTATTCTGCTACTTTGATGCACATATGCTTTGCTGATCTACAAAGCATCGCTCCGGGGCAGCCCCAGGGTCCAGCCCCGGCTCTCCTATTGACGGGCTCCTTCCCGGCCCTGCCACGAGGCCCTTCTTTGAGAAAAAACCTGTCAGAGGACTTGCATTGATAAATTATTAACTGATTCTGCTGCACATCAACTTTAACCAATTCGTGTGGACTCTATCTCATGTAAACATTTTTTTTTAACTAAATCAAAGCTTGGAAAGGTGGCCAAAGTAACCAGACTTCTCATCTCATCTCCAAAGGAAGAAACATGGTGGTCGTGGGTGACAGGTACTTAGGGTTAAAGCCACGTTTTCTGCTGGGTCATCTTTTGTTTTGTTTTGTTTGAGGCACGTGTGTGCACGTTTGTGTACTCAGGCGTTTGTGTGTGCATGGACGTGTATGTGTTGTATTTATGTAGCTCAGGCTACCTTAAACTTGCTGCAAAGCACAAACTGACCAAACGCTGTCCAGTTTCCTGTCTTAGCCTCCCACGAGCAAGGCTGTCAGGTGTGCGCTGCCACGCCCACTCACACTGACGTTCTCAAATCCAGCCGAAGGAATCCAGCTTCAGCATGACACTTTTTACCACTTGTGTGTTCATGTCACAAACCATCTTCACCCTACAACGCACTATCTTAAAACATACTTCAGTTCTTGGATAGCTTCATTTGTGAGAACGTAGCAGATGGCGCCGGGAGATAAAGGCCAGTTTTCTAATAGCTGGGTTGATGAATAGTTTGAACGTTAAGTTGTACGGAACTGACGTCTACGTTTGAGAATTTTGACGTATTTGGAAATCTCAAAATATCGTCACAATTAAAAAAGTAAATACAAGGCTGAGGGCTGAGCGTGGTGGCACACGCCTTTTGCCCCAGCACTTGAAGCAGTGGCAGGCGGATCTGTGTGAGTTCGAGGCCAGCCTGGACTACATAGTGAGTTCCAAGGCAGCCAGATCTACAGCAAAGTGAGACCCTGCCACAAAGTAGAATAAAATTAATGTGGCCATCACCCTCAGCTCCCTTGTGCCCCTTTGTGGCTGCTGCAGTCAGTTCTATGACTGTAGGCAGACCAGACTTTTCTGTAACTACAGACAGAGCCCATGTACTGCATCTTAACTCACTTGTGATTACCTTTGAGCTTTAGTCACGCTGAGGTGCTTTTCCATAATGGCTTCTGTGTGACCAAGTGGCAATTTGCTAATCCGTTTGCTGGCTGCGGTGCATCAGGGTGGTTTTCAGTGCTCGACAGTACAAAGTGGTAGTGGACGCTTGACCACAAGTCTGTGTAAATACATGATTTCATTTCTTTGGAGGGGTGGAAACAGTCAAGGGTAGAAAGCCAGTCTAATGCTAGGTATCTTTGAAGCTTCTAAAATTTACATTTCTTTGTTTATTTGCTTATTTATTGTGTGTAGAGGGAGTCACGAAATGCATTCGGAAGTGAGAGGATGATTTCTGCTCTTGATTCTGTCCTTCCGCCCCATGGGGCCTGGAGACGGATCTCAGGCTGACAGGCAGCAGGCACCTTCACGTACTGAGCCACCTAGCCGGCCTTTTTTTTTTTTTTAAGCTGACAAAATGCCCTTTAAAGTTCTCCTACCACCTTCCACCCCTCGCCGCTGGGAACGGCACTCTCTGCCGCTCCCCGATCTCTGCACATTTCCCCGTGAACATCGTCAGTGGCACCCATTCTGGTGTAGTGCACCCTGGTCATGGTTGCGGGACTGACAATGCCAGGTCTCCTTCTGGGTGTTTATTCCGTAGCCCTAGACACTTGCGGGTGGAACATCTGCTCAGGTTTTACGCCAGCTTAAGAAAGATTACGTTGTTTGTTTTCTTTAAATCACTTCTGAGTATAAGCCCTTGGTAATAGAGGATGCTCCACAAATATTTTCTCTCTCTGTGGCTTTCTCTTCTATTCTCCTAGGCGTCTTTTGGAAACTGAAAGTTTATTTATTTATTTAATATTTATTTATTTATTTAATAGCTGAGGGGTTATTTCCTGTATGCTCATGCGCTTGCATGTGTGTGCAGGTTCATGTATGAGTAGGTGCATATGTTTGTGCTGGTGCATGAACGTATGTGTGGTCATGCACGTAGAGGCCAGAGGTCAGTCTTCAGTGTTATTCCTCAGGCATGAGTCTGTGGAGATAGTATGTCTTACTGGGACCTGAAGCTTACTGCTGAGGGGAGGCTGGCTAGCCAGTGAGTTCAAGGGATGCACTCTGTGTCGATCTTCTTCTTCCTCTTCTTCTTCGTTTTTGGTTTTTGGCTCTCTGAGACACAGTTACACTGTGTAGCCTTGGCTGTCTTGGACTTACTTTGTAGATCAGGCTGGCCTAGAACTCACAGAGATCAGCCTGCCTCTGCCTCCCGGAGTGCTGAGATTACAGGCGTGACCAGCTATGTGTCAGTCTTCTTAGTTGTGCAATTATTAGCACATGCACCATACATAACTTTCTTTTTAAAACCTGAATACCAGGAATTGAATTCATGTTCTCATGCTTGCATAGCAAACAGGTACCTACTGAGCCATCTCCCTACACCAAAAGGTTTTCTTTAAGGATTTATACCCATCATCTGTTTTGAATTCATTTTCCCCCCTGGTGTAAAGTAAGGACTGAGGGTCGGTCTGTCAATTTGTTGAATGTAACTGTCCAGCTTCCTCCAACACCAGCCACTGAAGATTGCTTTCTATGCTTGATTTTCTTGAAACCTTTGTCAAAAAGAAATTGGCCTTGTGCCTGTAGGGATTCCATTTTCCATTCTTTCATTGATCTGTATATATCTATTTTGACATCAATATTGCTTAACAATTAAAGGAAACAATAGAGCTTTTAGATTAGCTTTAGATAAGAAATGCAGGCTTTAAAATGTTCCCAATCTGCCTCCAAATCTCTCCTACCCCATCTTGGGGGACCTTGCTCCCATTTAGGTGGTGGAAGGGTTAAGACCCCTTCTTTCACCTTGACAAAGATGAGAAGACATTTTGTGAATCTGGTTCAAGAAATGAGTCAGAAAGGACGGTTTGAGTCACCCAGCAGGCCAGCTATGCTAAGTCCTTGGAGAGACCAAGAGTTATTAAAAGGGACAGTGAGATATACAGAGGGGTTCGAATCTTTGATTCTACACAAAGACTAAGAGTGGAATGGGCAGTGACTTATGTAAATAAGGTCATTTACTACCTCAGTTAAGGTTGTAGCCTTAAAACACAGAAGTCCTGAATGTTCCCCTTTTATCTCCGTCTCTCCACTGAAAACATAATCCTGTCTCATGGCTTTGAATGTAGGAGGAGGGGACAAATAAGAATTGTTCTGAGGACAAATTTTGAAAGGCTTCTAACACAGTTCAACTGAGAGGCCATGACTGGCTTGTGGGGATGGTAGCCAGTGAGATATGGAGGGCCGTGAATCTAAGGAATCAGCTTCAGCAAGACCTCTGGGGGCCAGGAGTGAGCAGCAGGGTGAGGAAAGACACTCAAGAGGTCAGAGAATGGTCTACTCCTACAAGGGAGGTCATGGTGAGTTCAATGGAGGCCAATGTCGATCGATGTGGAAAGTGTCCACAGAGGAGGTGGTAAGCAGAGAAGACATTGGGACAATGAGTGAGTTTACGGATGGATGTATTTAGACGCCTGGGAGATTCTGTTCTGTGGTCTGTTTGGCTCACGCATTAATCAGGTTCTATAGCAGAACAGAACCAATAGAACAAACATGAGGTGGGGAGTCAATTTATGAGACCGGCTCACACAGTTTGGTCTAGGTAGTCCAACAGCAGCCATCTGGATGCTGGAATGCCATTGCTGCACTGTCCGTGAGGCTGGATGCCTTAGCAGTACCAGTCTGGCACGCATGGCCTAGAGGATTCCTGGAGAGCCACGGATCATCAGTCCAAAGAACCTGGGTTCGGTGTTCAGATGTCAGTAAGGGGTGGATCAGCAGAGGAGATGCATTTACCAGCAGAGAGTGAAGACGGCAGGCAGAAGAAATTGCCAGAAGGAAGGGGCTGTCCACTGTGCGGAGGGTCTCTCCCCCTTCAGTTAATCAGTCCAGGAAATATCCCTGCAAACCTACCCAGAGGCACAGTTGATCCCAGATCCAATCAAGCTGACAACCGAGACCAACTTACAAAGCCCGGGTCACTAAAGACCTCATTAGTATGTGGGGTGGAAAGACACTGGGGATGGAGGGCCCCCTTCCCTGCCCCTGTCCTGCGGTCACTTCTGTGAGCCCAGAGTAGCCAGTCAAGCTGAGAGAACTCAGCATGACCAAGAGGCCCGGTGCCATGTCTCAGCTGTGACTGAACCGTACCAGAGGCTGAAGGCAGCAGTGAGACCACTTGGCCGCTGTGCTGTTTTCTTCCCCTGAATTTTCATAATTTAAGGAGGTTCTTTTTCTGTTTTATCTCAGATTACCCATGATAAAGTTCCATGTGAAACAGTGGAGAGGTGAGATTTCCTTCTTTTCAGCAGGATTTGTAAAACGAATTCCCTAAAAATTGTTCTCAGAACTCATCTTGTAAAGGCACAGCAGGCTTTGGCAAGTGCTTCTTGGCTTTGGGGTGGGGGTGGGGGGATGAACTTACTCTTCATGAGTGACCCTCTGCATGGATAATTCCAGGGACTTGTGCTTTGGGCCCGCGACTCTGTCTCCTTTGGAAGAGCCACACAACAATCAGTGTATGAAAGGCTCCAAAGCCCATGAAAAGAGAGTCAACAATCATTGGTCATTAGGCAGATGCAAGTGAAAAAAAAAAAAAAAAACACAGTGAGGTACCACTGTACACAAACGTTGGCATGACGAAGACAAAAAACAAAAAAGGATGGAGAATAATAAGAGTTGAGAAAATGCAGAGAAATCATCATCTTTGTAGGAGTGTAAAATAGGGTAGTCGCTTCGCATGGAAATCTAACGGGTCCTCAAAGACCTGAACCGTGGAGTTACTACGTGACCCTGCTATTCTACTCCTACCCCAGGGAATCTACCCAAGGGAACTGAAAACACACACACTATTGGAACCTGTTGATGCATGCTGATGACAACAGCCTTCACAAAACCGAAAAGTAGAAGCCACCCACAGGTCCCGTACAACAGCATGGGTGAACCTTGAAAATACAAGGTGAAAGAGATTCAGAACAATGTACTATAGGATTCCATCCACGATTGGGCACATTCCCTTACATATCACTTGTGTGTGGCTTCGTTTGTCTATTTGTTGTCTTCTTGGTGGATTTATAGACATTTTTCCAGAGGGAAGGTGATTTTGTTTCATTGAAACCCTGCTCCTCACCATCCATGGTGTAGTCACCCGCGACTACCAATAGTAACCACCTGCACAAGGGGCTGGGAATTAAAAGAGACAGAGAACACGAAGAAGTGACGCCAAGACAGTATTCTGATCAAGGCGCCATTTTTATTACAGAGTAAACCACTTATATAGGTTTCCAAGTAAACATATCCAAGCAAAACAGGAGGTTTAACTGAGCAAAACAGGAGGTTTAACTGAGCAAAACAGGAGGTGTAACTGAGCAAAACAGGAGGTGTCTGCTGAAAACAACAAGAATAGCGAGCCAGCATGACTTGCATGTACCTGACCATCTCAGGTCCAATGGAATGGCTACCTCACCATGGGGAACACACATCAGATAGTTTGTAAACATCGAGTCAGATATTATATCTCAAATGGGTTAAACCATTCAGAAAGGTGAAATAATAATAATGCCCCTCCCGACAAAAATTGTTGGTGCATTCCTTGCTCCCTTCACGGTGCAGTGGAAGTCAGTGACGGATCAGGGACAAGGGCTATGTTTCAGGACTGTGCCTCCTGTGACGTGCTTCCTGAGCTACACCCCACCGCCCAACAACAACGTCTTGGAGTTGTGGATCCATCAGCGGGGTCACTCCACGGATGATGTCAGGACTTTTGTGATCCCGCGACTCGCAGTGATAAGACCCGTTAGCAGGCTGCCTTCCCCTCAAACACAAGCCTTTGGATATGTACTTCATGTCTGCACCGTAACACTTCTGGCCCAGCTTCTGATCCCAGAGCAAGTGCTACATGTAGGAGGCATCTTTCCTAATGGCTATGGGCTAACGTCACACCCAAGATGGTTTTTTGTTTTGTTTTGTTTTGTTTTGTTTTTGTTTTCATCTGAACTTCGGAATACCTTAAAGGAGGGAGGTACCAGCCTTTCAAAGTTCAGGTAGGACGAGACACAGATGGACCGCAGAATATATTCACTCTCTCCACTGGGCATCTGGCACAGGACATGTGACAGAGCCTCAATAAACTTTATTTTAAAGGATTGGTTGAATTTGCCCAAGTGCTTATAAGAGCTGGTGGCATGTCTTCCAGGTCTAAGTCTCTTTCTTTGAGGAAGAAGTTGAGCCTGGAGACACGATGGGCCAACGGGTCGTTGGCAAGGCAACCCGGAGTCCCGGAAGAGCAGGGGAGCAGCGAGAAAGGTGCCTGGAGGCAGGGCGGGCTCTGAGCACAGTCTCCCCCGTGAAGTTGCCAGTCTTCACTGTGCCCTGGAAACCGGTCTTTCTGGCTTTCCTAGGGTCAGAGGGCAAGCTTCCCAGCAGGCTGTAGATTTTCTAGACTTGGCTCCTTTCCTCCTCACTCCCCAGGGAAGGGAAGGGCAGGAAGTTTGAGATGACTGAGCTCCTGGGTCACTCAGAGAGTCCCCTTTCTAGGCTTAAAGTGAATCTTATGGGAGGAAATGGAAGCCACAGCCGGGGCTGAGGGTGCTGTTCAGGGTAGTACCCGGTTTCTCATTGACTCTCACACTTGTGTCTACCAAATTTACATGTAATTAAAGATCCTGGTGCAGACCAAGTTTCCAAACCTTGGAATTGCCTAATTAGACACAGGAGGTCTCGCTGTGAGCAGGCCTTGGGAGGAAGGGGCTTACTCAGGGCAAAGCTTTCTCTGCAGCCACTAGGCTGGACTCGGAAGTACCAGGACAGAGGTTTGGCACAGCTAGACTATTCTGATTGGGTGTGGATGATGATGGAGAAGCAGAGGAAGCTGCTACCACTACAAGACAGGCTGCAGAGAAGAAATTGCATTAAAAATCCCAGTGGACCACTGAGAAAGAACACTGAGCCACAGGATGCTAGCAGGGATTGTTAACATTCGATTTTGATTTCCTGTTCCACACAAGACTCTGGTGAGCTGTCATCCAACTGTCTCTCCTTGAGAGTGGATTTTGGTGCAGATAAAACAGAAGGGAGAGTTAGGAGGAAGTAGGGAATGGTGTGCTTCTTCAATTCACAGTTAACACTGTGGCTGTCTGTAAAGGGTTTGTCCTGAATGACATCACCAGGTGCCGGCTGTGTGCCTCTGGGACAGCTTAGACAAATGAGCCTGAGGAGACAAGAGCCCCTGGCCTTCAGCAGGCTGACAAAGAGCAAAGATTCGGCTGTCCTCATCTGGGTCCAGCTCATCTGCAACCAGGAGAGCACCTGGGATCCAGGAGGTGTCCCTACAGCGACCAAGGATGCTGGTTCTTCGTGGACTTTAAGGAGATGTAGGGGTGCTAAAAGGCAGCTCCTGGTTCCCTGATGGGGGAGGGGGAGACAACAAATGAAGGAACAAGGAGACGGTTTAGGAAGCCTGGCCATGACATTGTCCAGACTTTAGAAATACGGTCCTGGATAGAGAGATCCTTCTACACCGTCTTCGCGCTCTGTGGACTGTACCTGCTGCTATAGCCCAGGGTGGAAGCCACTCTATCCAACTCATCTCTACTCCCCGAGTTGTCAAGGTCCCTACAAGAGTCACAGCCAGTGAAGTAATAGGTGGAGAGACAGAAATGAAACTCTTTCAGCTTAGTTAGCTAGGCTGGTTCAAACGTCTCGAGTCTGACCCTGAGCACTTATTTATTTATTTATTTATTTACTTACTTAGTTCAACGCAGTAAAACTGTAAAAGAAAGTTTCCTCCTGACAATGATCACGGCAAAACTTAGGGCATAGCTATACCGAAACTCCCTCATAAAGTCCTGTGAACTCTTCCACAAGAATGGCTTCTGTTGACTGTGGAAACAACGCTCAGGAAAAGTGCCCAGGGAGGAAGGGTTTGGAATCAGTATAAGGATGGGTTCTACTGACGGAGAGCAGTGCTCAGATTAAAGGTTTGCAATAAGCATAATAACAAACTCTTTTGCAAAGCCCGTGGGACCCCTTTCCTGAGGATGGGTTCTATTGACTGAGAGACAATGCTCAGGGGCCTGGGGGATTTGGGTGAGGGCTCCCCAGAAGAGCAGAAGATCACCAGGTTATCAAACAACATCCACTCCAGCCTTTCGGGTAAACAGGAGTCATTTTCTTCCATTGAAGAAAAAAGCCTGTGTGTTTAACAATTCTGGCTTCCCTAGTGTTATCTATAAGTGTGTGGACCTCGTGTCCTTCTGCACCGTGTTCTGTCTCACAGAAACCTTGTATCCACTTTAAGAATGCTCGCTGCAGGGGCTGAGAGATGGTTGAGTGGATAAAGGGTTTGCTGTGAAGGCAGGGGGACCAGGGATTGGGTTCCCGGAACCCACACAAATCTCAGGGTGACCTGTAATTCCTGCACTCAGAAGGCAGAGACAGGGATCCCTGGAGAAGCTGGATAGTGAGACAAATCCTATCTGGGAGCTCTGTACTCATGTGAAAGACCCTTCCTTGATGAATAAGGAGTGACGAAAGTGATTGAGGAAGACCCCTGATACCCTCAAACTTCCATGCGTGCTCATGCACACACATATTCCCACACCTATTCAAACATCCATAACATTCACACAAACAATGCTTCTTATTTTTCATCTCAAGACTTCTTGTTGGGTTTCATAGGCAGGAGAGAAGGCCTTTAACTAGCCCTGAGAAGGACTTTGCAGACTGCATGCCTGAAGGCTCATTGCCATATACTTCTCAGGTTCTGTGCTTGGGCCTGGAATCCCACCAGAAATAAAGCCTAACCGCTGTGGGCATCCAGGAGAGTGACAGTTAGGGCCAGCACCATGCAGTAAGCAACAGGCCGGAGGAAGCCTGGGGTAGTGGCAGCCTTAAAGTGACATCAGTGTTTTCAAGATGACTCAGTGAACTTAGCAATTTCATTATGAGTCCCTCCTAGTCTGCAGATTGATCCTCGAACACTATTCTATTTAGCTTTAATTGTCTACTTGACAAAGCTTAGAATCATCTGAGAGGAAAGCCTCTGACAGGTATTCTCCGCATACCAACGAGCGGATTCAAGCGAAATTAAAGTATAAAGGCAGGTTTATTGGTTCAAAGGTCCCAAGGTCCCAGGGAAGTTGCCATACAGAGGGAGACAGAAAAGCAGGGTGGGCAGAGTAGAGAGAGAAATCGTATTTGCAGAGAAAGAGAAGAGAGGAGAGAGAAGCAGGGAGAGAACCAAAATATCTGGATTATATGGTGAAGAACTTCTCAGGGAGAGGAAGTCCAGCTCCTGGGTTGAAAAGTTCAGGTAGGGACAGAAGGATGCTGGGAAAACATGAAGGCCAGATCAATAGGCACCTATACCGCTTGTCCCGGGTCTGAATCCCAACAGCCTCCACTGAGGAACTGCCCAAACCACACTGGTCTGTGGACTTAACTATGGAAGGTTGTCTTGACTGTTAATTGATGTGGGAGGACCCAGCCCCTTGTGAGTGGTATCATTCCCTGGGAAGGCGGTTTAGGGCGAAGAACGAGCATGTGCGTGAGCTGGCAAGAGCATTCCTCTGTGATTTCTGCTTCAGGTTCCTGCCTGAGTTTCTGCCCTAATTTCCCTCACTGATGGACCCAGAAGAAGTCCTTTTCTCTCTTCGCTGCTTTTGGTCAGAGCACAGCAACAGAATGGAAAGTGGGACAGACCCCATGAGGAAAATGTTTGCAATTTTGAGGAAGAAACTTCTGTTAACCTTCAGGGCATGCCCAGGGCACCTAATAGGACAAATGCGGACCCAGTTCTCACTCTTTCTGTGTGGGTTTGAACACAGTTGGTTTTCACGGAAACTCTCAGTAAGGTGTATTACTCAGCTCGCAGTATTGGGAGGCATGTGCCTGTGGGTGGCTCCCTCGTGAAAGTGGTAATGGCTTGCTCGCAGGAATGAACTCTTGTCACAGGACTGTCAAGGTCGGTGCAAGAGGGTGCTGTCATTAGCTAAGGTTGCTCCCTTTTGCTTATGCTTGTTTGTCCTTTTGATTTCTCCCATGATTTGAAACAGCACAAAACCCTCAAGGGAAGTCAAACCAATAGTAGTATCCTGCATCCGGACATCCCAGCCCTCAGAACTGTGAGCCCAAACAACCATGTATTTCTTTACAAATCATAGTCTCTGGTAGTCTGTTATAGCCACAGAAGGCAGACTAAAGCACCACCCATCCGGCATTTATTAGATGATGAGGCCAGATTGTCCCCTTCCTTCTGGTTCCTCTCTCACGAACACCAACAGTGAAAACACTGAGAAAAAGCAGCCTGTGTTGTAGACCAGTCTTTTCTCGCTTCCTCCCATCACCCCTCCCCCTGGATAGGTAAAGGCACTCCTGTGATTTGAAAGGTATAAAGGGATCTCATGAAGGGCACACATTTGGTTCCCAATACTGAGCACTGGGAGACCACATGCAATTTCTTTTGATGTAGCCGTATCTTGGCCAGCGTCCCTCAGACTTTTATGTCCCAAAGTCTTTCCAGAAAGCTCTGAACTCTGCAGTGGTCCTTGAGGCTGTTTTTGCAATCCAACTTTTTTTTAAAGACTAAGTCTCTCAGAGTCTTTCATAGGCCAGGTTAGACTTGAACTTGCTTTGTAGCTGAAGACGCCTTTGGTATGTTGTAAACAATGTTCTCCAACACCTTCTGATTAGTTAATAAATAGCTGAACAGCCAATAGCTGGGCAGGAGAGGATGACACAGGACTTACAGGGCCCAGAGAGATACAGGGGGTCTGCAGGAAGTAGCCATGAGGACTGGAAGCAAGAAGGAATATCTAGGGCCAGACTAAGATGGCAGGTAACAGACCATGTGGCTGGGCAATAGGCCAGGCCAGCATATTTGGGTTAGAATAACTCAGTGTCTGCCTAGCTATAGTGCCGGAAGCTTCTGATTAAAAATAATAGGTCTCTGTTGCTCTCCTTGTAGAGCTCCTGTCCCCTCCAGGTCTTTCTACATCCCCCTTCTTTCATAAGATTCCCTGTACTCTTCCCAAAGTTTGGCTATGAGCCTCAGCATCTGCTTCAATACCCTGCTGGGTAGAGTCTTTCAGAAGCCCTCTGTGGTAGGCTCCTGACCTGTTCCCTGTTTTTCTCCCTCTTCCGATGTCTATCCTGTTTGCCTTTCTGAATGAGGATTGAGCATCTTACCCAGGGTCCTCTTTCTAGCTTGGCTTCTTTGGGTGTACAGATTTTAATATGATTATCCTATATTATATATCTAATATCCACTTATGAGTATAAACCATGTGTGTCTTTCTGCTTCTGGGATTCCTCACTCAGGATGATCTTTTCCAGTTCTCACCATTTGCCTGCAAATTTCATGATTTCCTTGTTTTTAATTGCTGAGTAGTATTCCATTGTATAAATGTACCAAAATTTCTGTATCCATTCCTCAACTGAGGGACATCTGGGTTGTTTCCAGATTCTGGCTATTACGAATAAAGCTGCTATGAACATGGTTGAGCAAATGTCCTCGTTGTACACTTGAGCACATTTTGGATATATGCCTGAGAGTGATATAGCTGGATCTTGAGGTAGCACTATTCCTAATCTGTGCCCAGGGGTATTTTTTGAGATTGATACTCCAACCAAGGACCATTCATGGAGACAACCTAGAATCCCTGCACAGATGTAGCCCATGGCAGCTCAGTCTCCAAGTGGGTTCCCTAGTAAGGGGAACAGGGGCTGTCTTTAACATTAACTCAGTGGCTGGCTCTTCGATCATCTTCCCCTGAGGGGGGAACAGCTTTACCTGGCCACAGAGGAAGACAATGCAACAGACAGTCCTGATGAGACCTGATAGGCTGGGGTCAGATGGAAGAGGCAAAGGAGGAGAAGAGGGAGGGAGGGTGGGTTTGGGAGAGGATGAGGGAGAGAGTACAGCTGGGATACAAAGTGAATAAACTGTAATAAATTTAAAAATAAAATTTAAAAAAAGAGCACAAAAATAGGTCTCTATGTCATTATTCAAGAGCTAGGGCAGGCATAGAAAAAGCCATTATTTTTATATCCATCTCCCAGGGAACCAGATCACAGGAGTGTCCCCCAGGCCTGGCTTTATGCAGTTCTGGGGACCAAACCCAGGACAGTGTGTATGCTAGATGAGCACTCTATAGACTGAGCCACATCCTCAGGCCCAGAGAGCAGTTTTCTTTCCATGCCTCGTCCTTGGGATGCTGACTTCTTCTATTTGCCATGTCACCTGGATGCACCTCTCTTTTGAGCAGTTTCCTCCTAGGCAGTGTTCTCCCCTCTGATAACCACAGGGTCTCAGAGGCTGGATTCCAGGTACCTGTTCTCTTCTGAGGCTGCAGACTGCCCTAATTTGCACTCACACACACCCCAACACCCTTCCACCTTTTGCTTTCCAACAAGGGCTTTAGACTTGACTCATTCATGGTAGAGTCCTATTGAAGGTGGCAGGGAAATGAAGTCTCCATTTTCAAGAGATGTCCGATTTGATTCCAGGCCCTTTAAAGTGGGGATGGAGGGAGAAAGAATAGCCCTCCTATACCCGGTGCTCAATTGTAATCCTCACACTCTCCAGCTTTACCAAGAGGCAGCCAGAGATCATGGTGTGGGACTTAATGTCAGGGGACTGCAGTTCAACAGCAGGCAAGCTAGGGAAGGTTTCTGATCCCTTGAAGCCTCAGCGCCTTCGTGTATAAAAATGAACCTAGAAGCTACTCACATAGGCTAGCACCGGGCTGAGACTACCACTCAAAATACAGCATGTGTAGTATGAAAGTCATGATGCACATTTACATTTTTGTTATCTTAAAATTATACATATTGTGCCTTGCATATCGCTATTTCATTTTTATCTTATCGTACCTTGTTTTATTTTAATTTGTGCTATACCTGGACACCTACCTGAAGTTTAAGTGACCCATGAATGTCAAGGTTTGGCACAGACTAGTGGATGGGATGGACTCCGTAAATGGAAGCCACGACAGTTCCTGGAAATTCCTCAAAAAATGATCCAGGAGACTTTAGGGAGAGACAGGGGCATACACACTCTAGAAGGAAGCATTTTTCTGAGCATACTTTATAGATAAGGTGGGCGAAACATAAACAACAGCAGTTTTCTATTCTCAGTGGAAACGAGTGACCACTAAGCCTAAGCCTATGAGTATTATGAATGAGACACCTTCAGGATGTGGCAGAGAGAATGAAGGACCTTCTGCCACAAAACGCTGAAGACTGAATGGTCAATGAGAAGCCTGAACTTTCAAGCAGATATTTCAGACACCAGGCTCAGAGAGAATTGTGTGAGAGGACTTTACTTTGTAGTTCTTCTGGTCTGGAGATAAATGTGAATGGCTAGTTCTGTATCCTGGCTGCCATAATAGCAGACAAGACTATGTCTGGTGGTCCTGAGGCAGTGACCCACCCCGTGGTGGGGTCTCTTGTTACACTCTCCCACCCAAGTTTTAAAACAGTGCTTTGAAAAGAGAATGTTCTCCCTCTGGATTGTAGGGCTCCAGGCCAGGCTCTCCTCAGACCTGTGCTCTCTTGGTGTCCCTGGTGCTGGGATGGGGAATCTGCCCTTCCAAGCCTGGCTCAGCAGGATGGATCTTGGGTGAGGACTGCACAGCAAGGCCAGACAGCAGGCCGCCTGGCTGCCCTCACTCTCTGCTGCCAGACCCGGCCTTGGCCTGTTGTCTGCTTTCCAGCTCTGCTTCTTCTGCTCGCTGGACAGAGGCCACAGAGTTGCTCTGTGCACTGTTATCTGGAACTGTCAGATCCTTTGGCTCAGCCTGCCTCTAGCCCTGTGCCATCCCATGGGGCTGTGTTTGCAGGCCTGGCCCCACATGGCTTGGGAAGCATGCCAGAGAAGAGGGGTTCAATACCCATAATACTCTTTGTGTGGTGCATGAGTTGCCATTGGAGGCTCTATTGGCACTGACAAATAGTACTTACTCTGTGGGAAGCCTTGAGTAATCAGAATCCATTAGTAAGCAGAAAACCAAGTTTACAAGCCAGTGTGCCAATAGCTTCATAATATATAAATTCATGATTCATATGTATATTATCTGTATAAAGTCAGTCTTCTGTAGTCATGAATTCTATGTTCCCAAACTCAATAAATCTCAAACAACCATAACAACAAAAATACTTGTTTTAATTACTTCTGTATTTAACAAGGACAGAGATTTTTCTGAAAGGGTACAACCACTAACCCAGCTTCTAAGTTATCTGGGGATTGTTTCAATCTTATAGCATGGAATGTGTGGGTCCATTGCAAGCACTAAATCAGTTTATAAGGGACATGACCGCTTGAATATGTAGTCATTAATGATGTTAGAAGTTTCAGGAACCAGTCCCCTGTAGATGGCGATGGCTACTTCATATACATATATGCACATATGTGATAATGTATGTAACTGCATATGCACATTCGTGTTCTTACTCATAAATGCATACACATATATGAAGGGGAGATAGCTGAAATATACACAACTCAGAGGCACAGGTAAAGTTGCATCTAGAGACATCCTGAGACATTATGCAGCGACGTGCGACTATAAATAGCAACGGTTAGATTCTGGCTGGCTTTAATCTTCCCCTTTTACTTAGCTCTATTTTCTAATGTTCTGGAAATAATATGCATCATGCGATAAAAATAAAGGAAGAGGGACTGAGGCTATGGCTATGGCTCAGTTAGTAGAATGCCTGCTTAGCATGCACAAAGCCTGTGTCTAGCACTGTTGCCTAGCACCGCACAAACTGGGATTCCAGACACAAATCTGTGATCCCGGCACTTGGGAGGTGAAAACAGGGGAGTCCCACCCTGAAAAGGGAGACATACTTGCTCTTGTAGATTTGAAGTCTGGTGGTGGTGGTGGTGGTCACTTGTTTTGCTTTTTGCTTGTGTGTGTTTGTGTATGTGCACATGTGCACAAATGCGTGTAGCAGACAGTCCAGCCTTGGGTGCCACATTTCAAGAACCACAGTCTCGGCTTTGTTTGTTTGTTTTGATTCTCTTTAAGTCTTAAGACAGAGCATTTAGTTGGCCTGGAACTTGTTGATTCTGCTTGATTGGCTGGCCAGAGAGTGAAGTTCCAGAGATCCTCCTGTCCCCACCTTCTTGGTGCTGGGATTCCAACTGAAGAAAGCCACCGCACCCGGCTTTTCTTACATGATGTCTTGGGACTAAGCCCTTCACTGATTGCGCTCGTCTCCCTGTCTCCCTTCACGATGTGTTTAACTCACAGACTAGAACCCTGGGAGGTTCTTCTGCACCCAAGAATCTGTGCAGAATATGGAAGCCTCTCCCACCCTTCTCTCGGGCCTGCACATTTCCTCTGCAGTGGCATCTGCCTGTCCAGAGAGACAAAGGGCCTTTCCCTCTGCTCCTGTTTCCTTCCTTGCCCACTTCAGTCCCCCTCTCTTTTTGTCTGTCTCACTATCTCTGGCAGTGATGGTCTCTTTAACAAAGACAATACTCCAAGTGGGAAGCAGGCAAGAACCCTCCACACTTCTGGGTATGCGAATGTCCCTGGAACCGAGCTGTGCCCACCGATCCATCTCAGCCCGTCTCTGAAGTGGCTCAGTATGCGGGTCTGGGATGGAAGGAGAATTTCTGCCTCCATCTTCTGCTGAGGACCAGGCACCTGGCAGAAGCCCCATCCTCAGATCGCTTCACTGGATCCCTCAGAGCACAGAGGCCAGGGCTGTGCTCTTGTCCCATAGAAAGCACAGGGGCACTGAAGAGTAAGCAACGGTCCATTATCTAGTCCTGGCTAGTCATACCCAGCCCCTAGCAGAACAGAGTGTAGAGTGAGTCTATCTTGCAGAACTGACACGGAATCCTCTGCCTGGAGCCACGCTGGCTGACGCTGAGGCTTTGGAGTTTCCCACTGAGGCATCCTGCGCAGCTCAGCTCAGGTACCAGCAGGCTGAGCTGTCAGTAAATTAGGACTGAGGACAGTGGAAGACCTTCCCGGTTCTCAACCTCCTCCTTAAGGAAGGAGAAGCGTGACAGCAACTGTCTCATGGGATGAGATTAATGAACAAATGTGTGAAGTGCGCAACCCAGAACAGGACAACAGCTGTTACTAGGAGTGGTGCTAACTGCGATGGCCTGCGGCCAATGCCTTCACCTCTGGACAACTCTATTTCCTCATCTGCAACAGAGGAAAATAAAAATAGGCTCGCTACAGGATTGTTAGGTGGGTGGAGAGGAAAATCCTTGTATGCTGTAAACAATTGTATCTAGAGTTGCAACTAATGGAATCTCCTTCCTGAAGCAGCTCTTGTTAGGTAGTTACTGTCTGTCAAAGCTGAGCATATTGGCCATCAGCATCCATCTATGTAACCACACACACGTGCATACACGTGCACACATACACACCTATGAAAGGAAACATCTGAACCATTGTGGTTGAGGATGCACTTTCCCCCAGTTCTCCTGGATTGGTTTTCTACTCATGAGCTATGAAGTCCATTTCGGCCATTAGAGAATACAGAGTAAGACTTTCTGGGAACAGATTGTGGGCACAGCCAGCAAGGTAACTTTGTGTGAATAGAGAAGGGAGACCTTTCCCTGGGACACATGTTGGAGCATGAGATTGTGTTAATGTTGATTGCCAAGTTAACAAGATTTAGAATCAGCTAGGAGACACACCTCTTAAAGTGTCTAGGAATCACCTAGGAGACACACCTCTGAATGTGTCTGGGAGGGGAGCTCATGATCAGCGAAGATTAACTGGGGAAGAAGACCACCTTCAAAGAGGGCAGCACTCTTCCATGACCTGGGGTCCTAGAGTGAACAAAAGTAGAAAGGGAAGAAACTAGAACCCAGCAGAGCCGAGGCATGCTCCTCTCCCGGTTTCCACACTGCAGATACAATACTTCTCCACACTCCTGCCTCTCTGCTTTCCTACCATGATGGTCAGCACCCCCAAACCATAAGCCAAAATAAACATTAAGGTGCTTTTTTTCCATAGCATCCAGAAAAGTAACAGATACTGGTAGAAACTGGATCTCAACTCTTACCTCCTGCTGTACCCCACAACCCCGTGCACAAGGCCTGGATACAGGCTACAAACTTACAAGCCTATTGGGCAGCCTGGGGCGTCAGTGGGGTGAGCCAAATTGCTCAAGTGCGAGGCAGAATGAAGCGTGGGCCTACAGCTGGTGGTGCAACAGCCATGCTGGGAACCTAGGGAGAAGCAGTGACCAACTTGGAAGCACCCCAGATGTTGGTGACTTTACACACAACTACAGAAGTCTACAGAGCTGTATGATGTTTTCCTGGTTTAAAAAAAAAAAGAATCGTTATTCAGATCAGGAAAAATGTCTGCGGTAGGTGGACCACAGAAGATTCTGTGTCCTGTGTAAAATTCAGCCACAACCAGAATCCCTGCACCTGGAAGTGGAGACACTCCTTTACTTCTAGTACTTCTCTTTGGCTTCCTTTTCTGGCCAAGCCCACAGGCTTAACTCATGTGGGCCTCTCAGATCTCTGGCCAGGGCCTCACCTCTCACTACTGCTTTCAACCTTAATCAAATAGCCCCATCCTAGACCCTTGGCTGTGCCCTCCTTCTTTTCCCTGATGCCACTAACTTCTCCCAAAGACTAACCAACCCTTCAGAACTTAGCATGGAGAACTGAGAGACAGCTCAAATGGTAGAGCCTGCCTGGTTTATATGAGGCCCTGGATCCCATCACCAGCACGGCAAAAGCAAATAATAATAATAAAAAAAGGAAACAGCTAAGTAGGAGTATCACTTCCTCTTTTGAATTTCCACGAAAGTCCTGGCTTCTGTTTCCCAGAATCCTTGCTGTCATGAGGAAGATTTGACCCCAGGAATTTCTGGCACTGGCGCTTGTCACCATTTCAGGGACACTTCCTCTTCCAGCTGGCTAGTTTTGATTGTCACTTGACACAACCTAGAATCACCTGGGGAGAGAACCCTCAGTGGGATATTATCTGCATCTGGTGTTAAGTTGATGGGCATGGGAAGACCCATCCCACTGTGGGCAGGACCATTCCTTGGGCATGGGGTCTTAAACTGTCTTGATTGAGTACAGCGAGCAAGAAGCTTGGCCTGCGTACATTCTGTATGCTGTTGGCTGTGTCTGTAGTGTGACTAGCCATTTCAAGTTCCTGCCTTGACTTCCCCGAAAGAGAGGCCCTTTCTCCTCAAAGTTGCTTTGTCAGGGTATTTTAGCACAGCAACAGAAATGGTGTCACCAACAAACTCAGAACTTCCTAGTCCTTTGTAGCACTGTCTATCCTGCATACATCCAGTGGCCACCAAAAACTTAATTCTCAATTTGGGCTTCCCATTATTTTTCCTCCTTCACATCTCTGAAGTACTTGGACTCAGAGAGAGAGAAAGAGATAGACAGAGAGAGAGAGAGAGAGAGAGAGAGAGAGAGAGAGAGAGAGAGAGAGAGAGAAGCCTTGTATGTTTCTGTCACTTTGGACCACAGGAGTTCCCTTTTCAAGAGAAGGCTTTTCCAAAGGCAACTTGGCCCTTGGCCGAGACTACAAGACTTAACACCAGTCATCAGCACTGAAACAGCCACTGCCGGTCTCTTAGGGCTGCCCAGCTAAGTGCTCCCCCTGGGCAGATTTCCACACATGCTCTGACACCTGTCTTCTCTGGTTTTGCTCCTCTCTTCTCTACTCTGTGTCCTTTGTCCTGTGATCAACTGGGGAACTAAGGCATTGTCATTCAGTTCCTGATGGTTCTGTACAAGGGAGGATTGTTACCCCACAACTCTTCTGCAGACAGTCCATATCCCAGGATGTTAAAGGCTGTTTCTGGATTTTTAAAAAAGTTCTTTGACACACTACAGTTCAAAAGCATTAAACAAAAGGCCACCAGGATTCTCTGCTGCAGGACTTCTTAGAGCCTTGAATGTGTGGTGGGTTTCTAAAAGACAGGGGCGGGCCACATAATGCGTGGAAGCTCCTGGCAGATGTGGCATGCTACATCCAAGAGGAGCCTTTAGGTGCCAAGGAGTGCACCCTGGGAGGTGGCCCTCTGCACTCAGCCCAGCACCCCAATAGATGCTGGCCAGTGTGCTGCTGCCCCTTGGTACTGGGCTCTCTCCCCCTTCCCCTTCAGCCTGGCTGACTTCCCTGTAATTGTGTTCCCATATGTGTCTCCTCTGGCTTGATACAACGCTGGTCAGTGACCTCCAGGATATTCTAAGGCCTAGCAGAGGGTTGTGTCCTGAGATCACCTCCGTCGCTGGCAGCTGTTCAGAACTGAGAAGAACTGCTGGAGAGGCTGGTGTGGCTGACCATACGAGCGCTCTTTTGTCGCCTGTGCTCCTGGCACGATCAGGGGACCCGGGGGAATCTGTTCCCAGTTTACACCAAAGGACTTTCAGAGCAAAACAAGACACCATCTCGTGATGGCTCCTAAAACTCTACATAGGTGGATGTTAGAACGCCAGCCATGCTGGCATTAACTGCTATTTTCTTTGATTCCAAGATATCACCAATTGTAAGACACACTATTGTTCTAGCAGCGACTTGTAGGGAAGTGACAAAAAGAAAGAGAGAAAGAGAAAGAAAGAAGCTAGGCGGAGTGTAGAACACAGCCTAACTTTAGAATAATTAAAATGGGAACAACTGTGTGCCCCAATCTCTCTTGGAAATAGGCTATTTCTACAGGTTGGGGCTGGCTTCCTTTCCATTACTATGAAGGATGCTCAGAAGCAGGCTCCAGGAGAGAAGGCAGGAGACTGGGGTGCTGGGCAGGTGTTTGATCTTAAAAAAAAAAGTCATTGACCTACCACATGATCATTCCTTGTGCAGTTACATCTGGATATATGTGGCAACTAGTTCTTTAAGTTGAACCAGAGCCCCAGTCTCACTCCATCCCCAGAAAATCACCACCAATTCATAAAAATGAAATAGGAACAGAAACAGTACGACTGTTTTGAAGTGATGAATGGGGATGTCCCCTCTTTGGCTCTGCATCAGAAGGGTCTCATCTTTTCTTCATCCAAGGACTCCCAACCCTTGCACCATGCCTCAAATTCTGTCACACTACAGGGATAGTAGGTAGGTCCTTGATCTTGAGTGGTAGTGTTTTCTAGATTAGAACCTTGCCTCTCAGAGGGAAGCTTGATAAGTCACAGACTATCAGAAAGGAGGTGAGGTAACAGGGAGGCCTAAGGCAGCAGTTCTTAGTCTGTGAGCTGCGACTCCTTTGGGTGCATGAATGAGACTTTCACGAGGGTCATCTAAGACCACTAGAAAACACAGATACTTATGTTACAATTCATAACAGTAGCAAAAATAGTTATGCAGTAGCAACAAAAAATAATTTTATGGATGGGGGTCACCACAACATGAGGAGCTGTATTAAAGGGTCCCGGTATTAGGGAGGTTGAGAACCACTCACTGTTCTAAGGGGAGGTGAAGCTTTCTACCCTTCAGGGAAGCTCCTAAAGCTCAGGAAGGAAACAACTCAAAAGTCTTCAGGAAGTTCCTGAAACTGACTAGATATACCAGCCTATCTACTCCCAGCTTATATAAACTGTAAGGAGTGCTGAGAGACACCCTCAGGCAAGACAAGCTGCTTGGAAGAAGCTGAGACCGACTGAGCCAGCTGGAAAGGACACGCTCCAGCTCTGCTGCAGGCTGTGCAGTGAGCTCCAGGTTTCTAACACTTGGGAGCTGTCACCCATGCCGGGGTGGGCTTTGGAGATGCAGCTATCTCTTGCCTTTTCTACTCTAGTAAGTAACCCCAATGGAATTCATTGCTTCACCAAGTTGGACTTTAGTGGTATCCCTACATTAACCTGTCATCAGTTTCCTATCTGGGATGAGCAGACATTTGTCTCCCCAGGAATTTTTTCAGACAATGGTTGAATACATCTTGGTATCCCAATTCAGAAAAACAACAACAAACAAACAAAAGAAAACAAAAAACGTAATGGGGTAATATCCAAAGGTCATAGGAAGGACTGGGTGGCTTCAGTGAGTTCTGGTGGGGGGGGGGGAGTATTTTCAGTCTATGGAAATGATGATATATGAGTTGGATCAGAGAAAATGGTTACAACAGTGGAGCCAGAGACTTCAGGTGGGAACCAGCGCCGGAGACAACTGAGAAGCAGTAAGAGGAAGCCTGTTCCTGACTGCATGGGGAAAGAATGGGGTGCTGAGACAGATGAGGTGAGGATCCAAGCTCTCCTGTTGGTCTGTGTCATCTCCTTGCTGTGTGATTTTTGGACCTTATTTTCAGCAAATTGACCAAAGACTCTTAAGCAGTGCCGTGCACTGCCTACAAGTGTTCATGCCATGACACAAATACCCAAGGATGTGCCATGGACCATGCTCTCAAATGGCTGAGCTCCCTTGTGACTGATCTTGGAGAGAGATGCTTGTCTATTCACCCCCAGGTGAAACTGTCTAGTTCGACATGTTCATCACAGTCATCCTTGTTGAGCTCACATTTGGGCAGTAGTATTGGTGAGACTTTATGGGTTGCAGGTTCTGATTATCACTAGTAGTCACAATCACAGCAAACTCCCTGATTCTGTGCCTCTTCCCATCCTTCTGTCCCCTCTTTCACAATGTCCCTGAGCCTGAGGTATGTAGGAGTGGTTTTGTAGATACACCCACTGGGACTGGGCTCCCCAACTCTGCATTTTGATTGGTTGTGATTTTCTCTAATGTTCTCTGTCTGTTTTACATGGAAATTTCCTTGATGAGGGGAAGACTACACTTTTAATTACTCAGTGCTAACGAAGTCATGGATGCTGGGGGAGAATCTTCAACTCTAATTTACTAAATCACTGTAATCCCCAACAAAATGTATAAACATTTGTCCCAGCGCCCACAGATAAATGTAGTCATTATTTTATTGCAGAAATGGAGAAAGAACCAAGACCCCCCTCACCTCAACCTTCCAAACACTGGAATCATAGAGATGTACTTCCTTACCATGTGCAGCCTCTTTCCTTCCCTTCCTCCTTCCCTTCTTCCCTTCAATTCCCCCTCCCCACTCTAATTATTCCTTTCTATGTGAGTGTGTCCTCCAGGAAAGCCATCATAGAAGAAGGGGTGAGCGGGGTTGTGACAGGTGTCCAACAAAACTAACCAGGGACCAGCATGGGCTCTGTGGACAGCACAGGGTTGTGGCACATCCTGGTCAGAGCAGCGTCCTGGGAACCCAGGATACAGGCATTATTGCTGTTGTTTTCCAGGTCGGGAAACAAAAACCGGGAGACAGTGAGAAAAAGCCCTAAATGTTCTGGGACAGAGGGAGGGCACTACAGTGCAAACTGGCTCTTTCAGGCCTAGACACTCCTGTGTGCATGGCTTTTGGATCCAGTGACCAAAACCAGAGAAAGAGCAAGTGACAGTTTTCACTATTGTCTCATGGTCAGCCAGCATTCACAGACAGTGCAAGACTACCTGCCTAGGTATTATCTCACCCATAGTGGGTTGTGTCCTCCATCAACTAGTAATCAAGACAAGCCAAAGACAAATCTGATCTAGGCCATTCCGCAATGGAGGATTTTCTTTCAGGTGACTCTGGGCTGAGACAGGTTACAACTCAAGCTAACTAAGGAGAGGGAGTCATGAAAGATGTGGGTACAATAGAAGGTTTCTGCATGCAGAAAGATGGAAAATTGATCAAAAGGAAGTGGGTGATGAATCTGAAATGCTTCTGAAGTGCCTGCCTGGGCTGCGTAACCTCTCAGGTCTGCTTTGGCCTGTTCTGAAGACACACTCTTTCACTTTGTCCTGCACACACTGTCACACCACATAGCAGCAAGAGTGATGCCTAAACACCGTGGCTCAGGTGTGAGGCTGTCCTGTAGTACAGACTACAGTGTTTTCAAATATGCATACAGAGCTTTTTGATTTTGTAGGAATAAAGTGCTATAAAGATGGAAAATAAAGACATTTGATATTTTTTCCACGGTTACTCCCCAGAATGTGTCAATTAGCAGGGCTAATTTGTTGCTTTAGAACATTTAATTTAAAAATTTGCCATTTGAGTGGCTGACTCGAATTTCGTGAAGAATTACTAGATTGTCTTCGTCTTGGGGTTAGTACAGAATTGCCAATAACTTTGAGGTGGTACTAGTTAAAAAATTGCATCAGCCAACCTTGAGAAACAGTACAGGTGCTCTATGTCTTGCAGAATGAAGTGTTAGCCAAGATTTGATCCTTCATGTAAAACTCAGCAGGCACATCCTTCTCATTAATATGCAAATTTGCTTTACTCTTTAGTAAATGGTAAAATTACATGCTTATCACATGTTTTAGAATAAGGGTTTTGTGACTTGTTGTGAGCAAGTGTTTAATATGTGAGCCTTTCTTCTTCTTCCTCTTCTTTTAATGTGTAGCCCAGGCTGGCTTTGAGTTTTTGATCCTCCTGCCTCTGCCTCCTCCGTGTATCCACCTATGCGACTACCACAACTGCTTTATGTCCCCATTTAATAGAGTGATCCCAGGTCATATAAAAAATTTCTCAGACTGGACGAAGTTGCCTTGGGTGATCTCTGGATCATGTTGTAAGGTGTGAATGCCCTGCGCCTTGCTGTTAGGATGTACTGTTTGGGAGCTAAATGATAAAGGAAAAACAGCTTTTCTGTAGAGACACAAAGCTTTGTGTGGGTCGCGTGTAGTCGTCTCGCCAGCAAGAACGCACACGGACACCAGGATTCTTCTGCAGCAAGTGTTTATTTCAGCAGTGAATGGAGGAAGACCCCAAGCCCCAAAATGGCACGGTTTTTATACCCTCTGGGTGGCGTGTTGGTTCCTGATTAGCAGAGGCCAGTCAGGCCATATGACATACCCGAATGGCGTGACTCTGGGGCTCATTTCCAGCCCAGACGCATGTGCAATGACAGTTGTTTACCAGTCAGCCGGCTGGCTGCCGGCGCCATCTTGTAATGGCGATTGCAGGCTCTCTACAGCTTTGTTTGGTTTTGAGATGGGATCTTTCAGTATAGCTCAAGCTGGCCTGGAACTTACTCTGTTACCCTAGGCTGACCATGGCAGTCTCCCTGCTTCATCCTTCAAAGCGCTGGAACTCAACACACACATTTTTTTTTAAGTATTTTGAACCCTGGTTGAATGCTCAAAGTGGAATTTGCGACGAGAAGGGCCAGCAGTCTGTCAGGAAACGGCCTATCTAGCAGACGAAACTGGGGTGAGTGGTTTTGTGGGTCTCCACAAGTTACAAAGCAACACAGAGAACATACTACAAGCAACACGAAACCCAGAGTGATCAGGTTTTGTGGAAACACAGAGGTTTTGAAGGTGTTATAAATGAGAGGATGGGTGAATGTTTAAATGATCACATAAAGGTGTGTGGGTGTGTACGTATGGAAAAAAGGCAAGGGTGACGGGAGGAAACAGAGAATAACTATGCTGGAACACAGAAAACTGCAAATAAGTCCTCAAAGTAAAAAGCAGACCGTGGATTCTCTGACCACAGTCGAGAAAAGCTTGGATCGGCTACGAAAATGTCGGCCAAATAAAACCAAAATGTGATCTACGGCCCTTGGCTAAATACAAGTCTTCTGCAAAGCTCCCAGGCTTTTGGCAAACAAAGACGGAATTCAGTGACATCAGCAAAAGAGCAGGACCACCTACCTCCTTGGAGGCTGTCCTTTAAATGCTCACCAACGATAGGGAGATGGCCTGGTTGTTAGGGTTCTTACCACGAAAGCATGAGCACCTGAGTTGGGACGCGTGCATCCATGTAAAAGGCTGAGCAGATGATGTAGACTTGTCAGCCCAGGGCTAGGGAAGTGGACACAGGACCATCCTCCCGGCTTATCTACTAATCTGTCTAGCCAGAGCAGTGAGCTCCAGGTTCAGTGAGCAGTTTGCCTGTCACAACCTCGCCTCATGGTTAGCTGGCTTCCGTCAGGGCAAGCAGACCAAGCCTTTAGGCAATGACAATACTGCTGCTTTCCCCTTTGTCATTTCCTGTGATTTTTGTGCAGTCACACCTGGATTCTCAGTGACTGAGAACTGTCTCAGAATAGACACAGGTAGAGGTGAGAGTAAGGTGCAGGCCTCCAGGTCTGACCGCCTGCTGGGCTGTCCTCTTCAACTCCATCCAAGGCCTGCAATGGCTGGATGGCTACAGAGGTCGGGGTGGGGCTACTTTCCAGGATGTGCTTCCTCACAGCTGTTGTCCTTCCGGGTGCAGCTGGATGCTTTATGTGCACTTATTGTTTATAACCCGTTTAGAATCCCCTCCCTCCAAACAAACAAACAAAACACTAGCAAGCTGCTGCCAGGAGCTACTAAACTGGCTTCGGGTAAGTGCCTGCTTCATCATCCCTAATGGAGGCCATCTTAGCAGAGGGTACGGAGCCATCCGAAGGACCCAGTGCGCATGTCACTAGAAGGGAAAGCACAGCTGGCCCTGTCTGCTCTCACATCCGAGGAATAAAGCTCACGTAGTTTAAGGAGACGGCTGAATACTTCAAATCTGCTTCATTGAAAAAGCTGGAGACAAGGACAGAGATTGACACTTCTTTCTAAACCCCAGTGAGGCTTGGAGACCCTTGCGGATAAGACTGAAGGTTCCCTTGGGTCATAAGCTTTGCCCCAGGAGTCAACGTGGACTTTCTCTGTCTGTTCCCTCCTATAACCGCTGTCCTTTCTCACTTCCTCACCCGACTGGGAAGCCCATTGGTATTTCATGCCGTCAAACCCTTTTCACAGGCACAGAGCACAGCTAAAGCAGACGATGGCAGGAGGTGGCAGACCATTAACTCGACGATGCTATGTTCCTCCACCTCTGCCTTCCCAGGGTTTTCCCACCTCTCAGTCATGTGGTCACCGTCCCCAGTGACAGTCACACGGTGCTAAATGAGGTCAAGGACAAGGCTTCCGGGGATTCCCATCAGCACCAGCTGATGGACTCTTGGCAGGAGACTGCACACTATACTCCTCTGTGTTTTCAGGGTTGGGGTCATGAGGGTGGACTCAATGTGTGACTCAGTGTTGTTCTCTTGATATGTCTTTATGGAGGCTGACATGGTTTCGTTTTGAGTGATTGTAGGCCAACTTATTTTAAAAATTTAAAGCAGTGTGTGCGCATGTGTGTGTGCACACGTGGTGCCTACAGAGGCCAGGTGAAAGCCTTAGAAACTGCGATTACAGGCAATTGTGAGCCTCCTGAGGTGGTGCTGGGAGCCATTCTCTGCAAGAGCAGCAGTGCCCTTCACCACTGAGCCACGTCTGCAGCCCTGGTTCCAGCTCTCCTTTAGAGACAAACACGGTAAACGTTGTTTAAAAACATATTCTGAGAAATGTGTCACCAAATGTTTACAACTTTGTACACACTGTGCAAACATCTTAGCGCGCACTTGTATTTGCGGCCCAGAAGTCGCAAAGTGGTATAAGGTTACAGGACAGTCTTCACACACACAATCCAACATTCTGCTGTCCTGTCTTTACCACACTGCTGCCTTATAAGTGACTGCATGGCCAAGTCTTCCACACATGGTGCTTCTACACTGCCCACTGTGAGCTGCATACAGCGAGAAATCTTTACCCTCTTTCCCAACAAGGGGCCATCTTCTCTGGATGGCCACCACCCAATATATCACACAGGGTTTATTACTTCAGTCATACCACGCAGTGTGTAAATGGGCGCCAGTCCTCTCACTGCTCCGTGGCCCTGTGCAGACGTGCTTCTTAAACTCCCTGGGGATCATGCTCTCCCGGTCCTGCGTGCGTCTGCACTAGCGTGTCTCATTTGAGGCGCTGCCTCTCAGTAGCATGCATTTGGGGAAAATGTGAGCACACCAGGACAAGGGCAGAGAGGAATTCACAGTCTCTCACCCCTATGGCCTTGCCATAGTCAGGGCTCTCTAGAACTTTCGGGATGGGTCTGTCTGTCTGTCTGTCTGTCTGTCTGTCTGTCTGTCTGTTTCTGTCTGTCTGCCTCTCTGTGTGTCTCTGTTTTTCTGTCTCTCTCTCTCATTTGCTGGAACCCTGAAGAGGTAGACTCTCATGCCAGTGAAGGAATGGATGTGCTAGCAAGGCAAAGCTTCCTTCTTCCACGTCCTTATTTAGGCTTCTAGCAGAAGCTATGGCCCAGGTTAATGGTGTGTCTTCCTGCCTCAAGATCTGAATCAGAGGTGTGTCTCCCTACCTCAAAGGTTAGAAGTGGATTCACCCACTTCAAACCACGCATAGAATCTCTCACAGGTGTGCCCTTCATGTCTGGATTGTAGTTCCCTCCAGATAGAGTCAGGTTGCTTATAATACCCATCACAGGTCTCAGCAGATCTTAATATTTGCCCATGCTTGATCTAGGACTTAAAAATAATAACCAGTATATAAAACATTATAGACATAGCTCAAGGCTTTCTTGACCTCATTTTCCATCTCTATTTTTCAGGGAAGGCATGAGCTTGAATTTAGTGTGTCTAAATATCAGACATGTTTCGTAGGTTATCCTAACGCATGTGCCCATGAGTAATACATGATATTGCTTTATGATTTGAGGTTTTAGAGAAGTCTATTCTGCTATACCGGCCCTTCTGAAACTAGGCTTTGTCGCTCACAGTTGTGTCTATATTTACCCACATGGATACATGTAGCCCTAGCTCTTATATTTTACTAAATAAAATATACTATGTATAAAGAATAGTATATAAAACATATAAATATATATAAAATATACTATTCTATCACCAAAAGTCATCATGGTTAAGCTAGCCATTTCATATCGGTTTTTTAAGCATACTCCCCCCCCCTTTTTTTTTTGCTACTTTAGACAATGACGCATTGACTATTTGTGCAGTCAGACAATTTCTCAAGTCTGAAACTCTGTTTTCCGAAGGGAAGGCTGACCTCTATGCCGCCATCAGGAGGTATGAGTCCCTGTGTTTGCCCGTTCATGCCAACACTTGGTTTTGGTAAAGCAATACTGTGACGATGCAATGCAGAAGTTTTTGTGGTTAATGTTGTGGGTGCTGGGAGTTGAACCCAGGTCCTTTAGAAGAGCAGGCAATGCTCTTAACCACTGAACCATCTTTCCAGCCCCACTAGTAAATTTTTAAACATGATAATTTGGGGGTTTTGTTTTGTTTGAGACAGGATTTCTCTGTTTAATAGAGCCTGGCTGTCCTAGACTCACTTTGTAGACCAGGCTGGCCCTGAATTTACAGAGCTCCACCTGCCTCTGCTTCCCAAGTGCTGGGATTACATGTCTCATGCAGGACTTCTTTTTTGTCTGCAGTCTTCTTTCGGATATGTTTTGCCAACTTTGTTTTTGAATGGTTTATTTGAAGACTCTCTTGGGTTTTCCATGTAAATGAGCATATTTCCTGCTAAGAAGGGCATGTCTGCTTCTTTCAGAGTTTGTTTCCCCTGCCTGTCTTTTGTCTTTTTGTTTTGGGTATGGCTTCCTGGAAACTAATGAAAAAAAATGATAATGGGCTCCTAGTGTCCTGCCAGAGTTGATGGGCGTGATTCCAAAGCTTCACCACTGATTATAGTGTTTACTATGCACTTTTTTTTTGTTAAATACCTTTTATCACACTAAAGAAATTTCTTATAATTCTGACTTTGAACACTCAGCTCATTCTCAACCTTTCATGACCTTAATAAAATCATTGCTAGCCACACATTTATGTTTGGACACTCCTTGACTCCAGCTCACGGGTTGACACATAATACTTTCCTATGCCCATTCCACATAAATTTCAGCTTCCATCCCATGTTCAACCTTGGAGTTACTGAGAAGTGATTGTGGGGGTTGTCAAACGTGAGTTTGCGATGCTTTTGCAGTTGGTGATGTCTCCTTTAACAGGTTTAGATTAAATGCTTAGAGAACCTGATCCATGCAATGCTGGTGAAGTCTAGGTTCTGTAAAGACCCTTGTAATCTGAGGCATGGCTAAATTTTAAAATCTCGGCTCCTCCTAAACGCAAATGAGGACTATCTTTAGTTACTAATTTTTGCATGCATATACATATGATATATATAGTGCATACACACAACCACATATACATAGACATACGCACACAGACACACAAATATGCACACAAAGTACACACAAGTGTAAGCACATACACAAGCATATATACAGGTGTACATATATATGCACACACACATATCAAAGCATGCATATATACATGTGTACTTATAAATCCACACACACGAACATACATACACACAAATGCACACACTTATACATACACACATGCACACAGATAACATGTGGGTATACATACGTACACACACATACATGCCTACTCACGTATGCGTACACACACTCATGTAGTTAGATGCACACACATTAAATAATATTTGTACATTTTGTCCTCCAAATCTTTTGTGAGCATGTGTCTTGCTATTAAGTTACTGTTTCTGTTCTCCCAACCCTGTTGCATGTCAGTGCTGGGGAGGAAGCCACGGGAGGGAAGAAGTATGTGCCCAGGTTTGCCATCAGTAGGGGACCATGCCAGGCACAGCAGGAAGGGAGGCTGCTCTCCCAAAGCAGCCAGGACTGACTGCAGCCACATAGCCTCCCCTCGATGGCTGTCTCCTGAATAAAGACTCAGGCTCACCCTGGTTCGTTTGTCCCTTGCACCTATTCTGTGCCTGTCCCTGGAATCACATGGGGCTGAGCTGAGGCCCTGGTGGAAGGTGCTCTTCCACAATGGGGAGGTCATTGGGTGACTCGGCTCCATTGCCTCGTTTTGTCAGGTGCAGAATACTGGAAAGCCTCTTGCATTGGTGGGTCCGTGGCGCTCCCTCTCATCAACAGGTGAAATTAGTGGCTGTCCTAGGCTGGCTCTGTAACTCGTTCACCGAGGGCATTGTCTATCAGACAAGACAAGCCTAAGATGCAGAATTTAAAAGGACACATTTACTTTCAGGTGCCCTTTCAGGGAGCCGAGCCGGGGCGAATGTTTCCTTAAACAGTGCATCCCGGGAAGGGAAGCAGGCTGTCTTTTTTCACGGCTCTGGCTCTGGTCCCCACCACTCCCTAATGCCTCCCCAGCAGAGAAGCTATACCAATGGGCACCTCTTGCCTTCTCTGTTGCTCTACAGTGAAGAATCAAAGTAGCTTCCCTGGTTGGTTTGTGTTCATCGGAAGGGAGTAAGCACAATGTAGATTGGGGGGTGGGGAGGAAGGAGGCAGGAAGGTCCTGGGTTTCACCTGCCTAATTCACCCATTACGTTCCTCGTGGGTTTGAGACCCGGCTGTTTCACCACACTGCCAATGGCCTGGTGCCTAGCGCAGGCTTTCAGGCAAGAGGAGCTGCGCTCAGACAAGGGGCACTCTTGGTCGTTGCGGAGGCGAGGACGAGGGAGGAGGGCTGGAAGGCTCTTCTGCGGTGAGGTCAGCTGGGTTGTTCGTGCCGTTGGAGGGGGCAGGACTCAAGCATTACTAGGTGGTTCTAACAGGACTTCCCGGTGTGTGGTGGAGCCCGAAACAAGGGGAGGACATAGGGAGCTGACCATTTGCTTTGAGTGAAGTGAAGGTGAATTGGGGACTTCTGAGCGCAGTGTAGTTTCAGGGGTCAGGCTCGGGAGTACAGGGCCCACCCTCCCAGGCCCCGCCCTCCCCAGAGGCTTTGTATTCCCAACTGCACTCTCACTCCCCCTCCCCCATCCCTCACTGTTATCGCTCTGAGGGAGGCTGTTGTTTCACCGAAGAGATAAAAGTTAATCACAGATTGGAACTGTGCAGAAAATAAGAAAATATCGATGACTTCATTCACCTGAGTACCCGCCTGGGGGAAGTGTTCAGCCTCTGCAGTGGTCAGACCAGCTCATCCAGTTCTTGTTTTTTAAAATCCGGGCCTGGACTTAAACAAAGGCCTGGACCCATGAATAGGGGGCATTCATTAGCAGTTCTGAGTCACCCTGCAGACCTACTGCGCACCCTCATTTGTCTAGACGGTGTGCTGCGGCAGGACTCTGTTTATTCTTCCAGCCGCCTTTTCTCTGGACAACCCCCAAGGCCCTCCCTCCTCTCATTACAACCCTTATCTGGTCGCACATCACCCTAGAGACTCCCAAACAGCAGCACACACCAGTTACCAAACACTAGCGCCTGTGTTCAGGGCTGGGGCATTTCTCAATTCTGGCCATCTGGGTTGAACGCCAGCAAACCTAGTCCTTGAGGGAAAGTAAACTTGAGATAGAATTCAAGTTGAGTCTGAGCTAAAACTAGGATGGGTTTTTATGGTTGGTACCAAAGTGTTAGGCAAATACCACGTGGCACCTGGGGACTTACATGGCTGGAAGCAGAACTCTAATGCGCTGTGTTTTAAGCTGCAGGACCTCCCAGGCCAGGGCACCAAGCCTGCCTTTCTGGGAGAATCCCCTCACACACTAGAGCTGTGAGCTGTGGGCTGTGGGCTGCACAGAACCAGGTGACCTTGAAGCTAAGAGAAGCCACCTGATACATTGAGGTTTAGAGACTGCGCTGTCCACAAAGGCTGAAGGTGATCAAGGCCAGAAAAAAGACATAGGAGACACACCCAGTGAACAGAGTGCTTGCCTGGCACTCAGCAAGCGTTGGAGTCAGTCCCAGGACACCATCATGTGTGTGTGGTGGGACAGACCTGTAGTCCCAACACTCTTTAAGTTCTTGGAGGCAGAGGCTGCTTGAGATTTCCAGGCCAGCCTGGGCTGCATAAGGTCCTGCTTCACAGGAAAAGAATACAAAAAGACCAAGTATGTCATTTTTTTATTTTTAAAAACAAATCACAAATGAAGGCGATCCTTGCTTGGTAACACCACTGGGAAGGTCTAAGTCCTTGTTCATTTCTCCGCCACTCAGAAGGTACCGTTGCCAATATGTCCCGTTCTTCCCAGGACCTTCTGTGTGCTTTCACCTTCCTGGGACTTCCATCCTTGGGCTTCATCTCCTGACCCACCCTGACATCCTGGCATCATCCTTTCAACCATCCCTATCTGTAGGGATGTAGCTCACTTCCATGGTGTGCCTCTGAGGACATCCTAGGCTTAGAGATGAGCTGGCGAGAGTGTGTGGGCCCAGAGGCCTCCGTGGAAGAGAAGCTTTGGTGGTGGTTTTTGATGGTGTCAGTATTGTCAGCAGATGGATCTTTAGACTATTAGAATCAGAAAGAAGATGCTCCAAGGGTCCAGGACAGAGACAGTTCAGAGAAGGCAGGGGAAAGGACCTCAGGAGAGCCAAGGAGGGAGATGTCCGCTAATGTGGAGGGTCAAAGGACAGGGCTAAGATGAGAGGTTCCTAGTCCACATCAGGTTGCCGTGTTTGGGAGAACAGATGAGGTGCCCTCATACAGATACCACACATGAACCAGGAGAATGGTGCCCAGGAGGCCAACACTGTCCAGGAGACCAACTTACTCTAGTGAGGAAGGGCGGCAGGGCTAAGGTCCTCACATTTTTACATTTTGTGAATGTGGGAAGGCTCGTGCTGGATTCTGAAGGGGAGTCTTACTTTTGTTTCTTTCCAAATAAAGAATAGGCTTTAATCCAAGTGTCGGCTAAAACCAACGGCAGACTAGCTTCCATTGAGGAAGGGCTTTGCTAACTTAAGAGCATGGTCTGGATCTTGCTTGCATGTCCCTCAAGCCACGGGAATTCTGGGACATTTCCCCCATGATTCTTATGTCTTAGTTGAGCTCTGTCATAAAAGATCTCCACAGACAGTGTGTGCTCTGTCCTAAAACATACACATGTCTCGTGGAAAGCATGCTGGGGACAGCAAGGTGGAGCCTCAGGAGGTGGCTCAGCAGGAGGTGGGAGCCAGAGCTTGGCGGCATTGGGTGGGGGGAGCTTTCCAGTGTGCTGTCAGGCTAGGAAGCTTGTTGGCTGCTCCAACACACAGGCCCTACACGTTCTTACAAAAGAATAGCAGAGCTTGTCACAGGCGTGAGCTGGAGGTGGCCACTCTTCTGAGAAGCAGGGTGAATTTCAGAGTGTCCGTGCTCCATCAATGGCTCTGGCCTAAGCATGACTGAGCTAGGGCTAGGCTCTGTGTCCATCGTGGAAGTGCTACAGCTATTTTGATTTTCAATGATGAAACAGCGTGCTCTTCCGAAAGACACTGTCTAGTCCAAATGAAATAACACCTGAAAGTGTGAACTCATGTGGGCTGCAGCAGGACTAGGTGGCCTGGAAGCTGAGAAGGGCCACCTAAGATTCCTGGTGTGGTCCCAGTACACAGCAAGGGCTCAGCCAGAGCATCCCTTCCCAGGGAGCCAATGGTGGGGGGATGGGTGTTTGCTTTCGGCTGGGGGTGAATCTGGACCACAGGCCTGTACGTGGTTTGCTGTTGTCCTTCCTGTGACTGGTTCAGACCCCTGTGGACTGGTTGGCCAGCTCCTTCATCTATTTCTTCTTCAATGGTTACTCTTGAGATTTTTTTTTAACCCCTTGTAGATTATAGGTATTCTTTCCTGAGCCTGGATAACAACCTAGAATTTTTGTTTTGTTTTGAGACAAGCTCTTGCTCTCCAGCCCAGGCTTCTCCCTAACTGGTGAACCTCTTGCCTCAGTCTCCCGAAGGCTGGATTACAGGTGTGCCTAACAAAAACCCCTGGGTGTGGACTGCAGAGATGGCTCAGTGGTTAAGATCACTGGCTGCTCTTCAAGAAGACCTGGGTTCAATTCCCGTGGCAGCTCACAACTGTCTGTCATTCCAATTCCAGGGAATCTGACACCCTCACACAGCATACTTGCAGGCAGAACACCAATGAATATAAAATAAAAATAAGTAAATTATTATTAAGCATTATACTTGTGTATAAACATGAGTATGTATGGACGTATATATAATACATATGTATATGCATACACAATATGCTACAAATGTTCTCTGTTCTATTGCCTCTTTGTTTCAGTCTGAAGCTATTTCTGCTTTTAAGTCAGAAGTTTCACATTTTGGTGCAGGCAGATTTGCCACTTTTCCCCCAATTATCCGTTGTGATCGGCTAGGTCCTCCCTGCTCCCACTTCAAGGCTGCAAACACATTCTCCCATATTTACTTTCAGCTTTAGTTTTATCTCTCTTTTGAGACAGGGTTTTCTGTAGTCTTGGCTGGCTTCAAACATTCTGTCCCTGAGTAGCTGAGAAGGGCCTTGAAGATCCTGCAGCCTCTACTGAAGTCCTGGGTTTACAGGTATGGGCTGTCACACCTGGTTTACCGGGTACTGGAGATGGAACCCCGGGGCTTTGTGCGTGCTAGAAAAGGGGCTCTACCAACTAAGCTATATGTCAGTGTCCCATATACCCTATCTTACCTGTTTATAACCCCTCCTCTCTGTCATGTGACCTGGCTTCCAATGGGTCCCTCTTCAGGGGAATTTTGAGGTTATTCTTTTTTCATCATCAATTCTTAGAAACGTTTTTGTTTGCTGATGTCTGTCTGGCCTCCCTGATTGCCAGGTGAGGTGTAGGGGCTCCCCAGGGTGGCTCTTTCAGCCAAGTCTGACTTTATCTTTCCTCACTGTTTGCTAACTCAGGCAAGAATTCTGCAGAGGCAAACATTAGAAGGGCCCTTGTGGGGTTTACTCTGCTCCCTGGAAAGCCAGGGCCTTGGTCTTCTGCAACTTCTGAAAGTAACTGGTGTGACCTTTCACTGACCAAGCTATCCAAACAGAAGCATGCAATGGGAGATAAAGAAGGAAAGGGAAAAACTCCTTTTCCACTATGTAAATACACTGCAGAAAGCAAATAGGATCTCCCATGGGCTCAACATCTTAAAATGTTGTGTTTTATTTTTAGTTATGTATACATGCCTGTGTCTATGCGTAGGTACACATGTGAGTGCAGGTGTCCAGAAGAGGGCATCAGATCTCTTGGAGCTGGAGTTTCAAGGGTTATGAACCTTCTCTTGAGTGCGCTGCAAATGGAACTGAGGTCCTCTGCAGGAGCAGTATGTACTCTTAACAGCTGAGCCACCTCTCCGGCCTCAGCTTTAGATGCTCAATGGTTCACTCTTCCCTCCTTGGCTGGTTCACTCAGATCACACAACATTCACAGTGTGTTACAACTGTGCAACTATCCTAAGCGTACGTGGAACACTGAGATATCATAGAGAGATCACGGGACCCCTTCAGGAAAAAAATAAAAAAGGTTGACTGGCAGCTTCAGAGAAATATATAAAGTGTAAAATGTACTCACTGGTTCTGGAGCGCTAGCTCTGGTTTAAACATACAAAGCAGAAACGAAAAAGCTTCGTCCATCCCATCAGGGAACAAGAGGAGAGAAAGCCGCTGTTTCCTGTAGTGTTAAGGGGGATGTTGGGATCTTGACCAATACAAAGAAGCCTTTTCTGCCACATGGTTTTGCCTTAATATTATGACAGCACAGGCCCAAATAAATGTTTCTTTATAAAGTGTTTGTCTCGGGAATTTTGTCATGGTGAGAGAATGCTGACAGCATAGTGTCTTGGTCAGTGTTCTGTTGCTATAATTGGGGGATTAATAATTACCTGTGAGGACCTAACTGTCAATGCCATCATGATAGCAATCAAATGTCTTCTTGAATGTGGGAGGAGACATCTAAGCCAGAGCCGAGTCATCCACATCCTATATCCCGACAGGCTAATGGGGGGAGCTCTTCAAGTGGAAAGATCCAGAATCATTGGCTGAGCCTCTCTCCCTCCCCCCACCTCGGTGTCTTCCATTCTCCTCAACACCCAGGGTCACCTGATCCTGGAAACTTTGTTGCTACAGCCTTTAGAGAGTTGCCTTGGCTGTGGAATGTGGCCTCAACCCCAGCCTTGGTGCCTGGGCAGAGCCATTCCTACTCCATCAAAGCTCGGCCTCATTCAGCTGATCTTCCTGCATGTGCACCCAGTGATCCCAATGGAAGAAAGTGCACCTAGAGTCTAGGGTAAACCTGACAAGGTGCTGTATGAAGATAGGCAAGGGGGCATAGCCTCTGGGGTGAAGCCCACCTCACTGGCCTGAGCAAACTAGGTTAACAATGACCATCTTGAAGGCTACGATGATGGCAGGGAGGAAAATTACTGGTACTAAACATATTGCTTAGGGCTGGAGTGATACCTCAGTGGCTAAGTACTCATTACTCTTGCAGAGGACCTGGGTTCAGTTCCCAGCACATCACATGACAACAACCATCTGTAATTTCCCCTTCTGGCCTCCATGGGCACCGGAATGCACTTAGCACACTCCCATACATGTAGGTAAGACACTCATACCCAAAATAAATGAACCTTTAGAAAGCAGACTAAGGAGCCTTGTATATGTGGTACCCGTGATCAAAGTTTGAAGCTAGCCTGGTCTACATGTGTGGTAGGGTGGAAGAGCTCTAGGAATTGTAAATACAGTATTAAAACATCTTTTCCCTTCTGCATGAGTTCAGTTCATCCATCCAGAAAGCAAGCAAACATGATATTTTCCCAAGGCCGACTTCCAGGCAAGCAAGCGTCAAGGGACACCTGAAAGTTCTTCAAAGAAGCATGCTGTGCAAGTGTTTCCTGTGATCACATTTCTGATTCTGTGCACATTTCGTGTCCTTAGACAGCGTGTACAGGGAACAAAAGGGAAGTGAGCCTTTGGGAGCCAGAGTCTCTTCCAAAGCAGGTAACACTCTTTTACCTGGTGTTCACCATTATGCAAATGAGCACCACCTCCCTGGTCTTGGATGTTAAGTCCTGTCCAGCACAGAGAGCTTCTTTTAATAACAATTTTGGATTTGCTTTTTGTATTTTTCCTTCCTCTCCCCTTCCTTTCCTCCCTTTTCCCTCTTTTTCTTCATCCATCCTTCTTTCTGTCTCTCGTTCCTGACTCTGTCCCTCTGGGTCTCTCTCTTTGTCTCCTCCCACTCCTGCCGTACCTTGTAGCTCCACAGCCCTCAGCAGAGAGGAGACGTGAGGGCTCAGCAGCTCAGAGGCTGAACCTTGAACTACTATCTCTGAGTGACAAGCTATGACCGTGGGACTTTGCCCAGATCCAGAATGTTTCCCACTTCGTGGCTGTCACTGTCTATTTCCTTAGGGAATTGTGTTACCGGCACGCCCACTTTACTGGTAGGATCCAATAATGAAAGCGACAGGGATTCTTTCAAACGTGGGCTGTGTTAAAATGGTAGGAATGGAGGCGGTGCTGCTTTGTGGTGCACAGCCCGGGCTGCTTGGTTTGAACCTTGGGTTTCTTATCCATAGCTCTGCAGTGTCTGTTTTCTCTGAATGACTGCATGTACAGATGTGGGGAGGACAGAGGCCTGTCGCTGAATCCTGCCTAGGCTTAGCGCAGAGCCTGGCACCAGTTGAAGGGACAGCCAGGACACAGGTCCCTGGCCTAGCGGTGTCTCTCCCACCCAAATGTAAGTGATCCACAACCCACTACGGGATTAGATAAGGCCATTTTAAGGTGCAAATATTATTAGTAAAAATTGCAATGTAATGCCTCTAACCCAGGGAAACATCCTTGCTTAAGAACACAAATATGGTACAGCATCAACGGTTTCCCTTGGCAACCCTGAGGCTGCTTGGGAGTGCAGCTGCGGCACTGTGTGGCATGTCATTAAATGATGGGAAAGATCAAGATTAAAACAAGGTACAGCAAACAAACAAGCAAACAAGTCTTGTCCAGTCTACTCCCACCGGCTTGAGCCCATGCAGGTCTTGTGCACGCTGCCACGGTTTGGCATGTGCGGATCAGTTCTGTTATGTGTGGGAAAATGCTGTTCCCTTGCAGTCAGCCGCTACCTCTGGCTCTTTAAATCTCTTGGCTTTCTCTTGCCTGTGTATCCCTGTGCCTTGAGGAGAGGGGTTTGATGGAGACATCTGACTCAGTCTCTCCCTCTCTGCATGTCTCCCAGTTGTGGGTCTCTGTTAATTCCCATCTACTGATGAGGGTTGAGTGAGGACTGATCTATGGCTGCAGCAATATGTCAACAGGAGTCATTTTATTACTGTGTTCCTTCAGCAGAATAATAGTGGGTTTAGAGGAGCTGGGGGAAGGCAAACATGATCAAAACATTTTCTATGAAAAAAAATTAATAAAAAGTAAAAAAGATCATGAAGGGGTATATGGTACGTTAAAGGAAGGACAGAGAAAGCAGGAGTGGTATAATTATATTATAATCTCATAAAATTAAAGAAATAGCAAAAACGTATAACAAATAATAATAATAATAAATCCAAGCTCTTCAGTTGAATCTTCATGCATTGGGGACCATCTGTTCAAGACCAAGGTGGGTCTTGGGAAATATTCCACGAAATCAGAGTCCCTTTGGGCTTGAGAAAAAAAATCATTCCTGTAAAACTGACTTGAAAATGGTATGATGGGCTGAGGGTTGGGTTTGGGCAGAGCGACCTCAGGAGAGGTTCTTTACAGAGGCTGTAGGGGCGCAGTGGTTTGTCCCAGGGCTGACCATCAGAGACACCTGTACCATCAGCTGTCAATTCCTGGGTTCTCATGGCTGCTTCTTTGAGAGAGAAGTCTGAAGGTTGTTGGCCGGGCTTACACTTGTCCACGCTTTCCCATCATGCTTTAGGAGCCCAGGCTACAGTCTCCAGGGAATGCGTCCCATGTAGAGAAAATGCCTGTAGGGTGTGAAGGAAGGACACGGGCTGTCACTAAAACTCCACCGTCAGCAAATTCAAGGCGTGACATGAGGATGAGAAGGGTGTCCATCTCCAAAAACAAACCTTGTCTCTGGAAGCCCTTGTCTAATTTGGGAGGCGGGGTCATGGAGCTGAGTGCTGTGTAGAAGCTATGGGGCCGGCACTATGGCTCAGCCAGTGAAGGTGCCTGCCGCCAAGCCTGACAACCTGCGTTTGACCCCAGGAACCCACACGATGGAAGGAGAAAACCAACTCCTGAAACGTGTTCATTCAACCATCACAAGCAATTGTTCAAAAGAGAAGAGTGTGGGGCTGCTGCGGGTTGAACGCTGGGCCCGTCCCCCTGAATTCTCCACGTAGAATCTAACCTCCAATGTGATAAATGGAGGGCCAATGGGAGGAGAGTAGACTTTGAGGGCTGAAAATCATGGGCAAAATGAGTGCTTTCCTGAAGGGGACCTCAGAGAGCTGTCAGTTGGAACCCTGTATTTGTGGAAGTTCGGAGGATGGCTCCATGGGTAAAACACTGACTTGCTTTGAAAGCATGACGACCCGAGTTCAGTCTCCAGAACCCACAAAACCCAGGCATAGTAGCACACAGCCGGAAACCCTACCCCTGGGAGGGAAGAGGCGGGAGGATCCCTGGGGAGGGCTAGCCAGCATTTCTATTGGTGGGCTCCAGGCCAGTAAGAGCTATGTCAAAGAAGGTGAACGACATTCTGTCAATAACATCTGAGGTCATCCTCTGACCTCAAGTACACAAGCACACATGTCCAAATGTAACCACACACACACTCATATGCTTGCTCGTGCACACAGACCTGTATGTGGCAATCAAAGCAATCTCCAGGTTCAGTGTGGCTTCCCTAAGCCTCTAGCCTGGAAAGGTCTAGAATAATTTTGCTGTAAAAAAGAATGCTGATGATGTCAGGAACTTTGGAAATGCTGTGTGTCCGCACACCACCCTTCCCAGCCTGTGGATGGAGTTGGCTACCATAGGATTCAGTATGTGAAAACCACCTCCAGCTCTACATTGGCCAGGACATCACAGCGAAGGGCTCAGTTCTCACTTTGGGGCTTTTTTTTTCCTGATGAAAACAAAATGAACACTGACTTCCTTCTCAACAACTCATTCCTTAGCAAGAAGCAGTGTGAAGATGAGATGCTGCAGAAAGGCTGTTGGGTAGACAGTGGAGAGGCGGTACTGTGGGGAAAGGAAGGAGGAGATGGAGGTTGGTGATTTGGAGGCCAGTTCACCCCAGTCTATGCTTTCCAGTCATCTTCATCTTACCCACCACTGGCTTCCAACATACCAAATTCCTAACAATACCTAGGAAAGGTGATTGAGCCTCAAGGGAGTGACTTCAGTTGAGCCAAGGGAACAGCTGCTCTAGAGTGCCAGGAATCCAGCTCTCTGAAAGGTATATAAGATTCCCTTTTTGTCAGAGTCTTCATCACTGTGGAGAATGCCTGATATAAACAAATTAAGGGAGGGAAGATTGCTTCTGGCTCATGGTTCCAGCCCACTGTCCTCTGCTCTGTGACTCTGGGCACACAGTGGGGCAGAGCATCACATTGGAGGGATCAAGCAGCAGAGATTCACCTCATGCAGACGGGAAGCAACAATGTCATCCTATCACGAATCCATGAATGGATAAACCCACTGATTACATCAGATCCTCCAGGAAGCCCATCCGCTGTCAACCAAGCCTTGGATAAAGAAGGTTGGGGTGGGAGACATTTCCTGTTCAAACCGTAACACCCTCCCACATTCCCTCATTAATTTGGGGGAGGTTCTGGGAAAAGCCACCCCTGAACACCCTCTGAGAGAACCATTGTCCACAGAGACTGCAGCCATAGGTCCAGAAAGCCTGAAAACATTTGTGGCAATTGCCAGGACTTGATAAATAGCTGTCAGTGTGCCTTGGTTTTGTGTCTGCTTCCAACTTGGGAACAGTAGAAGTGTGTCTCAGACTAGTTGCACAGGATCCTTGCTTCCTGCTCAATGCCTCCAGCTATCCCAGCAGCTTCCAATCAAGGCAACCCTGGGCCGTGTGGGTTTCCCACCAGCAGCTTTTCTGATACGCTTCATCCTGCCTTTGAGTTCGGCCAAACTCAAGGGATAGTGGCCAACTACCTTTCTGCAGCAAACTTTGGGTGAATATCCTCGGCTTCTCGTTGTTTTAAAGTCATCTTTGTTTACTCCCACACTTCTCACACACTCGCAGTTTGATTGGGAGTCCCGGGCAGACAACAATGGCCGACGTGGTTGATTAAAAGCTGCCTCACTCCATGCATGAATGCTCCAGAACAGGGTCGGAGAAGAACATGACTCCTCAGTGATGGCTGAATCCTACTCTGTCCCAGAAGAAAGGTAAAGAGGCCCGAGGCATGTCTGAAATCATTATGTTTTGACTTAAAAAAAAATCTCATTAGCCCAGGGACAATGGAACTATTGTCTGATGATAGACAAACGAAAGTTCTGGAAACTTGGACAAGATGCAGCTGAGCCACCTGAATGCCTGGGCACAGATTTCCAACAGGCTGATGCCCAACAGTGAAGAGGGCAGAGCCAAAAGTCATTGATGGGTGGCAGCAGCCGGCTGGGCACCAAGTTGCCAAAACCACCCTCTTGCCAGCAAGTCACAGGCATTTGTAGCAGGCTAGGTCCACACCATGGGCCAAAGCTGTGATCTGTGGCGATAATTCACATTCAACTCTCCTCAGTCACCGGGCCAACCTTATATTCAGCGAAGAGCTGACAGACCTTCCTTTCTACTATAAAAACAAAGCAGTGTCATACATGGAAGCTTAAAACCCATTATACATGTTTTTTTTTTTTTTTTTTTTTTTTGCCTCGAGATGCTATTACAAGTCAAAGGAGTAGAACGCTGATACTTATTAAAAAGAGCAATTAGGGTAGTTCTGAATTTGTTCTGGCTCCTTCTCCCACTAGTTTCTGATATCTTAAAAACTTGAAGAAAAGAATTCAGGTCTCTCTCCAGACACAACTGCACAAAGTCAGTCTCCTCAGAGTTTGGCAAACGCAGGGGGAAGGTGAGGGAGACGCGCTGAGCCTCCCTCCCAGGCCTGGCACAGACCCAGGCTCTAGGAAGAGAAGGTGCTAAATTATCTTTGTTCTGCTTTAAGAATGCCTGCCAATTACTTGAACCGAGGTCCCGATTCCGCTCCTGTTCATTCGGCTGACATCGCAGAATTTACTAGAAGAAAAGCAGTCTGGAAATCGGCTCCCCCCTCTTGATGGCTTCTGTGTCGGCACGTGACCAGCCGTTACCATGGTAACTATCAGTCGCTAGTGGATTGTCCACAAGTTGAACTTGCATCTGACAAGTCAAATTTGTCAGTTTGGGAAAAAAAGTGGAAAAGGTTTAGAATTTTCTTCCTTCCTTCCTTCCTTTCTTTCTTTTTCTTTCTTTCTTTCTTTTTTTTTTCTGATTCTCAGAACCACTGTTCTCCACTTTTTAGCTAGGCAGGCTTTCTCCATCTGTAGTCTTGAGGTGCTCCTGTCCCCTCGTGTGACCTATGGCATATGCAGGAAGTATGTCCACCAGCACCAATGGCCTTCCACCAGAATTTGAAGATGAAATAATACACGCGAGTGATTCAACCATAGTCCTAAGGATGGGGTGCTCACCACAGGCTTCACCCCTCCTGTGATGAGAATAAACTGGCAGAGTCTGAGCTTTTCCTCCAAATGAGATTTCATTTGCTTCTTTGTTGTGGACTGTGCTCATGACTGTGGGGGTATGGGTGCCTTTCAAGGATGTGCTTTGTACATTAACAGGCAGTGACTCTCATGGCTGGGTTTATCAGGTTGAAAATGCAAAAAAAAAAAAAAACCAAACAAACCAAAAAGGCATTTAATAAAGGCTAGTCCATCAAGCCAACTGTTGCAGAAAGCTGAGGTTGGGAATCTCTGAGAGGAACAAGGAGGCTAAGTGCCTGCCCTGATGAGGGCCATCATCTTGATACGATGAGAGAGTGGGAACGGAATACCCAGCTGAGCCCCTCTCCGGTGCCCAAACACAATAGCTGCCTTCTCCTTTGGCTCAGATCCTGAGTACAACCGTGGTTGCCAGTAGATGTCTTGTCTTAGAAGGATGACCTTTCAGCTGAAGGAGGCCTGAATCCGTGGCTTGCTGCTCAGGCGCAGCTATTCTTAGCAGGTAAATGTCTTTCCTCTTAGAATGAGTTACTGTGAATCTTAAGCACCCCCAAAGGTAAGTGGGGTGGGGCCCCTTTCTCTGGCTCAGGTCAGGAACCTTGGACTTGTCCGCACCCTAATTGCCTTAGTTGGAGCTAGCCTGCCTCTCTCCACCGAAATCAGGATGTGAGCTCCCCTGGGCTCTGTTGAATTTGTAGGACAAGAACCATGTTTTAGACCCCAAATTCAGGTCCATCTTAAGTGCACAGCTGCATTTGGAAGCACCCTCTAATGGCCACAGTCCAGTTTGTGCTGACCCTGGCTGCCTGCGCGGAGCTTGTCCACAGATGCACTGTCTCCTGCTTCCCCCATCATGCCAGGACACAATTTTACAGAGATGTCACTGGGGTCCAAAAGCGCAAGTCAGGTTCTCCACACATGTGCGGGGTACCTGAGGTCTGAGCCAAGCTTAAGCCCAAGGAGCACACATGCTCGGGAGAGGTGCCTGGTGTCCATTATGATGGCTGGACGCCCCCCACCCCCACCCTGGGTTCACTAAGCTACGGAGCAGCAGCAATTTCAAGGACACTGACTGCTGGACAGTCTGGGAGATGGTCCCATGCTGGAGAGAAGACTTAGAAGTGTGGCCTTCAGCACCCTCTCACCCCGTGTCACAGGAGCACAGAGAAACACTTTCTGAAACTTGACACTATTAGAAGGCCCAATCTGAAATGGAAAGTTTGTGTAAAAACAGCCCAAAGTCCTAAATGTTGACACTGTTGTGTTCAGAGGTAGGCTTGGTGGTGGGACCATTCCCAGTGTCAAGGAGTGCCCTGCTCCCCAAGCTGTAATCTTATTTTCTCATGTGCTGCTAGGTACCTGTCTCTAGAAGCTTGGCGCTCCCCCTCATCTCTGTCTGAACAGAGATGTCAAGCAGGAGCCTAGACTAGGAAACAGGCAGAGAAACTGGAGTGCCCAGGCATTGGTGCATCAGAGTCACAGTAAGCTTAGCAACCATCTTGCCCACCTAGAGATGCAGGAGCAGCTGTGTGTGCAGGGTTAAGACAGCATCCACCTGACCAAGACTGTGGCTTGGTGACAGTTGGCCAACCTCTTCCCCTCCAGATTACACAGACCCACTGAAAAGTGTTATTGGTGGGTTAGGGCCCTCACCAAGCCTCATGCCCTCTGGATGCTCCTCTAGATCCACTGAATACAAGACAAATGCACAGGCCCATCACCTGAGGAGCCACAGGGCCCTCCAAGGACATGGCACTTCCCAACCAGGCCCCAGTCCAGACCAGGAGCAGTTTGGCCAAAGCTTCCTCAAGGGGAATGAGATAGGCCCTTTGTGGCCAGTGTCCTCCTCTCCTTGTTTAAGGGAAGGTGCCATCCACGGGCCCTCAGAGAAACTCCAGCCAACCATTCCTCAGCCTACAGTGAAGGGAAGTGTGGATGGGGCTAAAACACGGGGTCGGGTCAGACAGCTGGGGCTGTGTTCCCAGCTTGTGTGGGGCTCTCAGGGCTATTTCCTCAGCGGTGGAGCTGAGAGATAGCATTCATAGAGTCTGTTACTCACTGAGGTGACCTAAGAATTGAGTGAGGTGTGTGCGCGTGCGTGTCCCTCCATGTTTATGTGTAACTTGTTCCAGAACCCTTCCTTCTGTAGGTACCAACACCCCTAGATGTCCAGATCGCCTGAGTAAAGTGACACAGGATTTGCACACAATCCGCACGCATCCTCCTGTGTACTTCAGATTGTCTGTAAGTTATTGATAACACCTTAAACAGCATCTTAAAGAGAATGATGAGAGTAAAAAAAAAAAAGTCTGTGTAGGTTTAACCCAACAAAAATTTTAAAATACTTTCAAGAGGGCTAGAAGAAGAAGGCTTCGTGGTTAAGAGTGCATACGGCTCTTGTAAAAGACCCATGTTTGTTTCCCCGCACCCATGTTGGGCAGCCCCCAACTGCTGGTAACTCCAGCTCTGGGGAAAACTGATGGTTCTGGCCATCTCCAGACAGTCAGGCATTCTGTGCTCATGTGCACATATTAACACACAGACACACAAGCATACATGTAACTAAAAACTAGTAAATGAATAAATAAATAATTCGTGTTTGGTTGATTCCACTGATTAGGAATCTATGTTAATTTATATTAATTATGAATGTATACATTTATATTAAACTATTCACACTTGCATGAATATGTGAAATTACGTAATATGTAGTGTACATAGATGAACTTAGAGGTCTAAACTGTAAATGAGATTTTAACATACTCTAAATGTATATGTGGTTATGAGTACATAGATCTAGAATGCTCACTTAGAACAATGTTGGATATACAATAAAGTTCTTTTAAATGATGCTGTTGGTCTGTTCCTTTCTTCCCCGGCCTCTTCTTCTTCCTCCTCCCCAACAGGCCACTCAGTGTCTAGTCTCCTTCTTGCAGTGGGGTGCAGAATCTAATAGAGCAAGGGTCCATCAAGAGACTGTTCCAGGGTATCCAGGGGAGGTGGAGGGGCATGGAGCAGAAGAATGTTCTAGAAGACAACTTAAAGGAAGCCCACTCACCCAGGGCTGTGAGACTCCTTCAGCCTAGACTTCTGTGAAGGAAAAGTCCTCCCTCCCAGCTCACTGAGACCCACTGTTTCTCATTGAGTGTTTTAAAACAGTGACATTGAAGTGGACTTGGGAGTTTGGGGTGGAGTCCCTCCTCTCAGGGCTCCTAGGGAAAAGATGGAGACTCAAGGCCAAAGCCGCACTAAAGTCATAATCAGAGTGACAACCAGGCAAAGGAATGTGGTGGGGCAGAGGGAGAAGGAGGTGACAGGGGAGGGGAAGGGTGCCAGTACGGCCTTGAAACAGGCATCTTCCACGGAGTCTCCATAACTCCAAATCACAAAGCCACAAAGTAGAATAGTGACTTCCGCGCTCTGGGGAAATGGGAATGGATTATTTGAACAAGGCAGAGTGTTCAGACAAAGAGCTAGTGCGCTTGCAGCCAGTCTTGTGAACACTCCTCAGTATGGTCAAGAGGGCCCTGAGATAGGGGCCCGCTGAGCTTCAGACACTGAAGGTCTGTGGCTTCATGAGTATAGTGGGCCGAGCCTGAGGAGGTCCCAAACAAATCAGACACAGTGAGCACACACCCACAGACTGCTGGATATCACTAAGCCATTCCCTGAGGTGACCATCAGCTCGTGGAAGGAAGATTGTGTTGATATACAGCTTTAAAAGACCTTAAGGCAAGATGGCACTTGAGCCGACTACTGTATAAATACCTCCACCCCGTCTCCTCCTACCCAGACTGCCATCCTTGTCCTCTGGGAATTGCAGTAACTCTACCTGGCCTGACAGGGCGCCCTCTGCCCCCTCTTGCAGCCTCAGTTGATATTCTTGGCACCAAATAGGAAACTTAGAAGAAACGGGACCCACATCTCAAACAGTCATACTGTGTTCATCTCAGTGCCGTAGCCAGTGTGAAAGCAACTTCCACGCCCACAGACACGGACAAGGATGCTCTGCATACAACAGAGTATTACCCAGCCATGAAAAGAAGAGGATTCTGCCACAGGACAACTTGATAGGCCCAGAGGACACAGTGCTGAGTAAAATTAGTCTCAGGACTGATACCACATAGCACTGCTTACATAAAGAATACGAATGAGACTCTGAGGCAGTTGAATAATGGTTGCCAGGGACTCCAGAGAGGCAACTGAGAGGTGCTAATGAACAGACATCATGTCTCCCTACAAGTTTAATGAGATGCTGAGCTCTGGAGGTCTGCACCACCATACGGCCTACCATGGACGAGGACAGACCTCATATCTGATGCTCTTACTACAGTGGAATAAAATGCTTTAAAAGAATTAAAGGCAAAGAGATAAACCTTTATGCAGAAGAAAGTGGGGAATAGGAGTGAGGAACCTTTCACACAGAGGTAGGTGAAGTGGGAGGATCAGCGGAGAGGCAGCTTTAGAAGGGTGTGTGTTGTGGGGGAAGCAGAAGTGATGAGCACTCCGAGTTTGTTTTCTGGTAAGGTTAAATGCAGAGTTTCTGGGTTTTTTTGTTTTGTTTTGTTTTTTACTTTACTTTCAGTTTGCAGAATGTTATACCAGCATCCTAAGTTGAAGAATGTGTGTGTGTGTGTGTATGTAAGTGAGAGAGACACACACACACACACAGAGAGAGAGAGAGAGAGAGAGAGAGAGAGAGAGAGAGAGAGAGAGAGAGAGATTATGAGGAATTGGCTTCTGTGACAATGGAGGCTGATGAAGCCCTAGGGAAGAGTTCTTGGAGGCTCAGGAGAGCTGCAGCTAGAAGCTCTGGTTGAGGCCAGCAGATCCAGAGCCAAGCCTGTGATGTCTCAGTTTGCGTCTGAAGGCAGGAAAGGGGCACTGTCCCACCTAAAAGGCAGTTAAGCAGGAAGAACCCCCCTGTGGCTCCTGGCCTGCCTTCTTTTGCCCAGCTGTCAGGATGCAGCCCACCCACCCTTGAGGAAGAGGCAGTGTGCTTCATCCAGAAACAGTCTGTTCAGAACGACGTTCTTCAAGTGTCTAATGGCCTGTAGCCCAGTCTAGCTGACACATAAAACCTAACCACCGCACCCCTCAAATCAGCTGGGTTGCTCTCTGGAGGAATAGGCCGCGGAGACACAGTGGCCAGCTGCTGCCTGCTTGGGTTGGCTCTCCAGTCCTTTCCTCGGGGCTTAGACTGTCGTAAAACCCCAGCACATGGTCATTGTCGAATCCTGGTCCCTTAATGAGCTTGGGCTGGGTGCTGTAATCCACACCACCACTGGGTTTGCAGGACTCTGGCTGTCGTGGTCTCCCTGCGCCCCTTCCATATTCTTCTAGTCTGGGCCATTGCCAGAGAACAGACCTTATACGGCTTTATCTGCCTAGTCCTTATGACAGTAATCAACGTGAGAACTGGGGATTAATGCACGTGTGTGAGCACACACACATCTGCGTGCACATCTGTGTGCAGAGACACCATTCTGCCCAGTGGGCTATGTATAAGACTGAAGCCAGGATACCCCTCAGACCCTCCCCCAGGGCCAGTTGGCAGTACTTTGGCAGAGTTAAAGATCCTATGGGTTGTAATCTGCAGAAAGTGCCAGCCGTTGGATGTACAGTTTTAATTACAATTCTAGGCACCGAGGCCTCTCCTCTGTTCTTTGACTTGGGTACATGTATCACAGCTACCTTCCGGCTGGGGAATGGGTCCTGAGCCACCTGCCCAGAGGCACTCTGCTCTCTCCAGAAGAGAGGGGCACATGCAGGGGAAAAGCAAGGCCAAGGTCGTGCTACAAAGGGACCCCTTCGGAGTAGCTAAACCAAGGAGGCAGAAGATATGAATGGTAGAAAATGGCATAGGTTAGGAAGAAAATTAAGCTGAGCTGAGAAGACAGCCCCACCCCCACACAACAAGGGGATGGTATGGGAGGGGAGGAGGATGAATCTAAGCTATTTGGAAGGTTGGAGCCAAGATGCAGCTCAGGCCTGTGATGCCCAAGCTCAGGCTTGGAATGGGCCACACCCCGGACTCCTGTATCTAGAGACTGAATGGTCTGTGTCAGAGAGCACAGGTGCCCTCTTAAAGACACTTGCACCCTCACCAACCTCACCACCGCCACAACCAGCAGCAGCAGCAAGAACTGATGGAGCTGGATTCTCTGGCAAGGAGCCGCCCTGTCTGCAATACTGTCTCAGTATAGTGTCTGTCTTCACTAAACAGGTAGGAAGGTGCAGGCTAGGGAAAGTTGCCTTGTGATGGTGGCCCCAGGTGATGGAATCCAGGCTGTGATGTGAGTAACAGACAGCAGGACAAGCAGCGGGTGTAGGCATGGGTTCTCCCAGGTTCATAAAGGAACAGACAGATCTCAGGGGAAGGACAGAGGAGAGTGACTCTCTGCAGAAGTGCTCTGAGTGTGATGCTTGTTAGGAGATGTACCACTTGGTACAGAAGGCTGTGCAAAAGATGTGCAAACAAGGCAGTGAACCACAGCAAGGTGAAGGCTTGCACAGCCCCGTAGTGAGGGAAAAGCGACATTTTACGGAATGTTGCTGTGTCCATCTACCTCCATACTAACATGCTGACTTCTTTCCCCTCTTCCTTCTTCCCCCCTTCCCTCACTATCACCCCCTCCTTCCCTCTCTCCCTCCCTCTTCATTACCCCTTTCCTTCTCTCTCTCCTTCCTTCTCCATCACCCCTCCTCCCCTCATCTCCTTTGTCTTTCCAAGTTTACTTTGCGTGTGGGATCTCTGAACATGATAGGCTTGTTTTAAGAAAATGAGCGGCAAGCAAGAGTCCAGCTCTGAGAGGAAAGGGCAACATGGCCCCCTTAGCCAGAGCCCCAGGAAAAGCTACAGTGACACAGCCGGGCAGCGGCTGGCCTCAGCCTCCCTGCTGATGACCTCATTACTCCAGATCTGGGAACTGGGCCAAGAGGCAGCCCAGCCTGCCAGAACATAGACTCCTGCAGAGGGCCTCAGGCTCTGAGGACCCAGGGGACTGACTAAGTCCAGCGCCTTCTGAGATGCTGCCATCTCCCTCCCAGACTGGCTAGTCACCCATCCTCACCTCTCAAGCCAGGAGTCTAAGGAGCAAGAGGCATCCCACAAACAGATACCCCAAGACCCATGATTTCAGAGTACAATGTTGAGGAACAGCGTGCATGAAGAATGTGGGCCCTCAGCCACAACTGCACACAGGCAGGTCCTCTGATGAAGGGCCTGTTGAGGAGTTCGCCACAGTGCCTATGTGAGAAGACACAGTAGAGCGGGGTCCTCGTGGCGGAGCAGAAGACTTTTAAAAGCAGAGATAGGTTGCTCTGAATAGAACAGGAAATAATGCGACCAATTTCTCCTACAAATAGTCACTGGAAACCCATGGGCAGCCACCATCCTCCACCCACGATTCCATGAAGTGTGTGGGCACAGATGCTTCTGTGGCATATCTCTAGGTCTGATGTGGACGCCAGTAGAGAAGCCAGGCAACACAGGGGAATTAAACCCATGAGCTAATCCAATAGAAGGAGAAACATGGTGTGGAGCTATGGAAGGCCATGAACCGCTTGGCAGCATGGCCTAAACTCCTGATGGGCCTCCTGTCCCCTCCAGGTCTATCTATCTCCCACTTCTTTCATAAGATTCCCTGCACTCTGCCCTAAAGTTTGGCTATGAGTCTCAACATCTGCTTTGATACCCTGCTGGGCTGAGTCTTTCAGAGGCCTCTGTGGCAGGCTCCTGTCCTGTTCCCTGTTTTCTCCTTCTTCCGATATCAGTCCCATTTGCCTTTCTGAGTGAGGATTGATCTTCTTGCCCAGGGCCCTCCTTCTTGCTTAGCTTCTTTAGGTGAACGGATTTTAGTGTGTTTATCGCCTATGAGATGCCTAACATCCCGCTGCTTTCTCCCACCGCTTGGTGTTCATCATTTGTCGGTTCTTGCCGGGAGCCATTCCTGGGTTAGTCACCTTTCTGTATGACTTACTGTCCACACTGGCACGGGCTTCCAGCTCATGTTCCTCTATCTCTCTGTCAGCACTGTCTGTGCCTGATACAACTTTTGGTCACAGTGGATGGTTTGGAAACAACTGCTTTATTTTGGGGATTGGGATGTCTCTCTGTTCTATTACTGTGACTTGAATGGAGCATTTGTGGTCATTTGATACACAAGCACAATATATGGTGAAGGCTTCGGGCAGGTTGGCATTTCCATCTCAAAAGCTTTTCTAAGTTTGTTTTGACTAACACGTAACATTTGAACATGTTGAACTTCTTGGCTGGCCTGGAACTTTCTGTGTCGATCAGGCTGGCCTGGAACTTTTAGAGAATCGGCCTGCTTCTGCCTCCAGAATACTGGGATTAAAGGAGCGCTGTCACTCATTCACACACGTCCGGTTTTCTTTTTCCTGAGGAGGCTCAGTCCAAATTCCCATTTCATTTGAAGCAAATTTGCATTTGATTAGATTTGGTGTGCGCTAACTCTTCAAAACTCTTTTCTCATGTGCACACCTGGTCATCCACACACACAGTCCCTCTTCTTTTCGTGTGAGTTACTACACAGAAACTCTTCTAGCAAGATTGTGACTAGGTGGTCCCTTGGCCTTAGATTTCCGGGTGCTGAATGGTGACATCTTCAGGAGTGAGCACTGGATACTACGTTTGACAGCCCCTGTTGGAATCCAAGTCACCAACATGCTAGAGCCTTCCTGTGTGACCGAGCTTGGGTTTGATCCTGTTCCCGAGCGCTCCGGGCAACCCCGCAGCAGCACTTCACAGAAAGGAGGCCCAGGCCCTGCGGAAAACCTTCCATCTTCCTCTCCTTGTCCACCTAGTGCTTGGTTCTTCCCACGCAGGTCTTCTTCCCTGTACCCCTCACCTTGCCACCGTCTCCATCCCTCGGCATATATTCCACATTTACACATGTTCTCAAACAAAACAACAAAACCCTAAGAAGGTAAACGCCCTGGGGGAAATACTCCTTACAGCACAGCTTTCTCCTAAAAGGGAAGACACAGAACATTTAATAAGTCCCTACTGTGTGCACAGTGTCTTTGACCTCTCCTGGCGTGACCAGGTACCTCGGAGTGCCTGCAGTGTGCATTACTTGCAAGTTCTCCGGTTTCTCTTGAGCCTCAGGGAAGAAGGGGTCACTTACCTCTCCTCACCTTTCTGCCCCAAAGGAAGTCTGTGGACTGTGTTAGCCTGCCGTGCCAAGTTTCTCTGGGGCCAATGGTCAGTGAGGAGCAGGGCCTAGCTGTCATTGGGCTCCTGTGTGTGTGTGTGTGTGTGTTTGTGTATTATATCAGGGCATAAGACTGAATCGATAAAAGTTCTTTAGCCAGGGCAGAAAATGAAATCCACCAAGTAAAATCTACCAAGCATGGTTTCTTGCTCCCCCCTAAACTGGTGAAACACCCTATCATGCAAGACACTCTCACCTCCTCCTCCTTTTGTCGAGACAGGGTCTCTGTACATAGCCCTGGCTATTCTGGAACTTGCTCTGTAAACCAGCCTGGCTTTGAACTCACAGAGATCCGCCTGCCTCTGCCTCCCAAGTGCTGGGACTAAAGGCGTGCGCCACCACGTCCAGCTTCACCCGCTTTTTTTTATAAGGCAGTGTCCAAACTAAGATGACAAACTCTTGCATCTTCCTTCAAACTAAAGGATTTATGAAATGCCAGAGACAGCTGACCTCCAGGCTGACCCTCCAGGGCCCACCACCACCACTTTATAAATACTTAAGGAGCTCTAGACAAAGCTTGTGAAGTTGAACCTTTCTCCTTGAAATGGTCAGGGGAAGCTACAGTGCAATAAGCAGGATCCAAGAGTGGCCCTCTTTCAAGAACCTGGATGCCACCTCCAGGGCATAGTTTTTCTCTGGTGGCCACTGGGACACAGACGGAATAGCACCAGATGGTAAATGCTGACAACTTCAACGCTTGGTGAAAATATTTAGGTACTTAGCAAATAAAGACAGCACAGCAACTCCTTTCCCAGATTCTGGTTTGGGGCGCAGAACTGAAGAAAATACCAAAGCAGCTTTAACAACTGGAGTCTAGCCTCAGTGAGAGTTAGCGTTTCCTAGGGTGGAGGAAAAATCAGATGGGGGGGGGCACTAGAAAGTGAAATTGGATTTAAAAAAAAAATCGATGAAGTAACCAAGCTATTAAAATGGAAAATAAGTCTGATGTCATTCTGAAAAATAAAAGCGTTGAGTCACCTGCAGAGCCACTTAATTAGCCCCGGAAAGGAACAAGAGAGCTTGAGTAATTTTCCCCACCAATGTCAGTATTTCAAAATGAGCAAGGCGTCAGGCCTCTTCTCATCAGAGAGTTACATCAGCGCTTTTTACCCCGGGGACAGCCTGAGACGTTCGGGGTAGATGAAGAACAAAAAGGAATGTGTTAGGAATGATGCCGATTGCACTGGACCAGGGGAAAAGTGAGTTCCCCCTGGTCCCTGGGACACCTCGGGATGAGGGCTGCAGAGGTCTCTGGACATGCTCTGGGGGGCCAGGGACAGCCGAGTGTCACTGCAACAGTAGTCAGAGTGAAAGCCAACAAAGCTCTTTGCACAACCCTTGGGGACAGCCTTGGTTTGCATGGCTGGCCTTCAGCGGGTGAGAGCTGCAGGGACAGGTTTGGGTTTTAACAGACCGGTGTGGGCATCCACACGCATCCAGTGAATGAATGCCCTAGTCGGTGCTCCTCCAGGGCCCTGCCAACTTCCTCTTCTGCCTTTACCAAACGCAGGGTCTTCCCATCACCAGTCTCTTGCAAGAACAAGACGACCCAACTGCTTCAGGACTGGGCTATGTCAGTACCACCCGGGAAACATGGAGGACCCTCCTGGAGCACTTGAATCTCCTCTGAGTCTGAGTCTCCTCAGCCACACACATGAGAGGTTCCTGTTCTGGATCCCCAACTAGAGAAATCTCTGACAAGGTAAAGCAGAGGGCCCCCAATGTAATATCCTGCCCACCCATCCCCCACCCAGTGCTAACATGCATTAGCACCCTGTCCACAACTCCCTCCTCTAGCATTGTCATCAAAGTCATGATGCCATGATCAGTCACCCCCAGTTCTGACGCTGTCTAGTTGCTGTTTATTTTTCTCATTATTTAGCTATACCTGTAGAGCAATAGTCCTGGGACTTTAATCCTGAAATCTGGCCTCTGGCTCTGTAAGTTTTGTAACGGAACTTGTTCAGGAGAACTGAGCGCACAGTGATGCAAGCGTGGCTATCAGCTGGACACGAAATTCAAAATGAAGGCCGGGGGACACAGAGGGCTTTTCTTCCTGGAAAAGAGGAGTTTGTGCCCTTGGTGTAAGGTAGTCAGTTCTGAGCTTAATGAATAAAGCAAAAATGAGCCATGGGCCAAGTCCAGGTTTTAGAGCGCACCCTAAGCCCTCAAGAACCACCAGGTATTTTCCCCTTGTTAGCCACCGACGGGACAGCAAAGAATGAACAGCGCTCACTCTGCAATAATCGCCAAGATCAGAAATGGCTCTCTCCTTCACACACACTTGGTCCTTTTACTGCTTTAGCTCAGTATTGTCAAGACAGCACTGGGTTTTCCCTTGAACTATCTCAATATTCTTCCTTCCCTCTTTCCCAACCAAAAGACCACTGGAATAAAAAACAAACAGAACAAAAACTAGGGTAAATAAATGCTTGGTTTGTTGTTTTTTCCAATCCAACAATTGAAACCCAGGTGAACTAATTCTAATCCTCTTTCGAGGATGGCCCTGCCTCATGTATTTATCTAAGGCCAATAGCTCATCGGGTTGCAATGCAGGGAGCTTTGAGACTGAGAGGAAATGGAGAGTGTGACGGCTGAGTTCTAATAATATTGATTATTTTCCGAGAGAGAGGGTGGGGTGGGAGGAGAAGGAGGCATCATCTGCAGCGTATACATGAGCTGTGGAGTGTGGCTCTCCTTCCAGATTCATCTTCCCCCACCCCGCTTGTCAGCTGGGCCAGTCATCTCCCCTTGCTGAGCCTCACTTTCCTCACGTGTTACACCTTTTCTTGTAAGGTTGTGTGATGAAGCTGGTGGGACCATCCAGGGAAGTGCAGCATGGAACCTCTGTCGGTAGCTGCAGATCAATCTCGCTGGAATCCGATTCTTTTATCATTTATTATTTTAGGTATAGAGTTGAGAAGGCAGGAGGGGAAACTGGGCGGACCGTTCATTATACTAGCTATGTTGGCTGGGGACCTCTTGTACAATATCACCCAAACCAGTTTCCATGCTGCATAATTTCAAATATCTTCTCTAACTTTGATTTTTGTGGTGTCAGGAATTGAACCAGGAGCCTCACGAATGACTGCACAGTTTCAGATACCCCAGGAGGCTGGGGGAGGACATCAGTTCAAAGGGGTCAACATTGGGCCAGCACAGGCTGGAAACCATAGTAAAATGTCGTTTGCAATCTGCAGCATGCATTTCGCTAAGGAACAGGCTTGCAAGTGGTCTTACTCCTGGCTCAGCGAAGGCAGGGCCAACCTGAAACCGGCTCTGAAACCACCGGTGTCTTGGTGAGACAAGCAGATCACAGAGGCAAGATAGAGAAAGCTGCTCAGGCAGGGACATGCACCTGCCTTACAGAAGGCTGAGTTTGGTGGCCACTTTTCTTCCAAAGCGGGCTGTCTAAGACAGCGGTTCTCAACCTTCCTAATGCTGTGTGTTTTCAGATGGGCTTAGGCAGCTCCTGTGAAAGGGTCATTTGAGCCCACTAAGGGGAGTGAGAACCACAGGTTGAGAACCAATGAGCTAAGACTTAACCCACCCCTGTGGTAAAGAGATGTTTTCCTTCCCTCTCCTGATTAGAGTCTGGCCTGACTCCTCTTGTATCCCCATTATGTATGTTCCCTGTTTAACTGCCAGGTCCAGCCTGCCCTTTTCTGCCTACTGGCCTCCTTCCCTCCCCTGGCTGTGACCTGGAACCAGTCAAAGGGGGCAGATTTCAGAGACTGGGAATAGGCTGCTTTCGTCAGTCTCCTGAGGGAGTCGTTTTATGTCTCAGTTGCATGGGAGGGGCCATAACATTGCCAGAGTTCACAGTGTCTGCCCAGGGGTTCCTTGGGTGAATCTGCCTAGGCCAGCATAGCCCCATGACTATCATGTGTCAGCCTCCTCCTTGGTCTCAGTGGGAAGAGCTTACAGTCATAGATACTAAGAGTATGGGAATCACACAGCAGAGCTGTGTCATCCTATGGGAGACAAACAGAGTTCAGGCTACACTATCAAATTGAAAACCAGTGTAGCCTGACTTTTCTTGGGGAGACAGGGATGAATGTCTACTCATTCTAGATAGGACACTGCTGATAGATCAAAGACAAAACTTCACCCATGAAGGGCTCTGCGAGCTAATAAATTTATCTGCGTTACTTACAGGAGCGTGGCTGACTCAAAGGCAGCTATGTCACGGGAAAGTCCGAGGCAGCCTTGGGGAGGACACTCACAAAAGGTAGACCCTGAGATCCCTGTACGGCTCGCAGGCAGTCCAATGGAGGAATCTCCCCTTCGCCAGCAGCTTCTCATAGTGGGGGAGTCCCCTGAGTCTTATGAGCTCCCTTCTCCCTCCATGAGGGACTGTTTCAACGCAGAGGAAACTGCTATACAACAACCTAGCTGACCCGGCCGCAAAGCACCTGCTCTTCCAGATGCGTGCCCAGGGAAGAGCATCTTTATCCAGCCTTTCTGGGCCTGGATCATGCTCACTATGAGGGTCTGGGTGTTGGGCGAGGAGCTGTACAGACTTACACGAAGGCTGTTGCTACAGCCATATACTGGGTGCTGGTTTGCCTCCCATCCTCTCTTGGGCCTACCCTACCCCGTTTCCTTTGAGTGACTAACTCTTCCCTCATAATTTTTGGGGTAGGGAATAATGTTAGGTACTTATTCTCTGCTGTGGAAGGCTAGGGAAAGGGAGTATTTTCTTTCTTCGCTGTGGGAGGTTTGAGTGTATGGGTGAGTAGGAGGTACCGGTGAGGTGTGAGACCTACCTTTCGACTTGGAGCCCTTGTGTGTGTGACATCAGAGGGTCAGGAGACCCAGCTGTCACTCCAGACAGACGACCTCTGCCATGAGATAAGAATGATGCTCCTTGGTTTCTTAGCTCAGTGGAGAAGTCACATTTCCTACCTTCGATACTGAGACCTTTGTCGCATTATTTTGTCCTAGCTAGAGTCTCCCGAAAATGAAGGAACCCTAAATATGTTGCGCCTAAATACAGTGAGTGTGCCTCCTAAAACTGCCTCCCACAGTGTCCCCGACAGTAACCTGGATGTACCTTGCATTGATATCTTAACTGTACGAACTCTTCCTGTCTGTGATGAAGGAATGTCTGTCTACATAGGGCTTTTCCCATTTGCCCCTAACTCTCTCTTAATCTTGTTTGTGTTTCTGACCTATAGAGCTTCTCAGTGTAATGAGAGCCATATGTTTTCCTTACTTACCTACAAATTAATGTGAAAGCAAATGGAAGGTGCTGTCTCTTTTCATTTCCACGTCACCTCCTCAGTTTCTCTTTGAGTAAATGAAATCCAGGGTGCAGTTTTGATGGTTTTCATGGCGCTCTTATGTTCCGTGCATGCCCACTCAGCTACCAGCTTCCCGGATGAAAAGCTTACAACCTATGTCATGCTGTGCAGTGCTGTGCCCATTGCTCCTCCCTCGAATCTGTTGTGCCTCAGACACAATACATAAACATACAACCAGCAAGGCTGTGTACTGCTCAAGTACTTTAGCAGAGAGCCAGATGTCCCTGTGAGAGACCCTCAGTCTTCCCACAGGCCCTCTTAAAAATCAGAATGTTGACCACATCTCCACAGCAAGTGATCCTGGGGACCCATGACCCTGATGATAAGCGAAAAGATCCCAAAGCAAGGTTGAATTTTCATGAATGGATCTGCCGTGCTTCTGAAAACAAATGCTAGATTTTAGAAGTATCAGGTATATGCATCTTATGGGGGAGAGCCGTGAATTTATTAGGTACTCAAAAAAGTAGGTCATGCGCCAGAAGTTCCTTCCAAATATGGGACCCATCAGAGAGCTCATCTTATATTATTGCTGGCAAGTTCCACGTACATGTGGGGAATTATGAGATGGACACCGGCCAGAGGCTAATGTAGCCAGAGCCTCTTGTCCTAGCTTTGAGATGACCCTGCTGCCCTAAAGTGGGTATTTACATTTTGTTTTCATCGTCACAATTTTTCTAGGACATGAGCAATGGTCACATTCATCCCATAGCCAGAGGCCACGATCCCAGTAACTATGCCCTCCAGCAGGCACAGTAACCGCAGGTGGAGGTGGTTAGTGGGTGTGGCGGGCCCAGAAAGGATAGGGAACAAAGCTCAGAGACCAGAAGAGAGGGTGGAGCTCCTGAACAGATGAGAAAATCAGAGTCTGCAAAAGTTACTAAAGAATATATCCCAGGGAAAAGCCCTTTGACAAATCTGCCCTGAACTTTCCAGCTTGGTGGCATGGAGGGTCTTAGTGTTCTGTTGTTGTAAAGAAACATCATGACCACGGCAGCGTACAGAAGAAAGCATTGAACTGGGGGAGGGCTTACAGCCTCAGAGGGTTGATTCATTATCCTCATGGCAGGGAGCATGATGGCACACTGACAGATGCGGTGCTCAAAGCTCACCCCCTCCGCACCCCCCCCCCCCACCATGGCAAAGCTCCTCCAACAAGACAACACTAACTGGGGATTAAGCATTCAAACATATGAGCCCCTGGGGGCCATTCTCACTGAAACTGCCAGAGTCTAGAACAGGGCTTTGGAACCAGCAATGCCTCAGCATCATGCTGGGTGGCTGGCCCTGGATCTCTGCCTTTCCTTCACAGTAGAGCACTCCATTATTCTCAAGACAGTGCCATGCAGGAGGATTCCTGGCTGGAAGCATCTGTGCTGTGATGTCTGCCATACGAACATCATGTTCATCCCGCCGGTCCCTCATAGACACAGTGTTAATTGGTCTTTGCCCCTTAGTATGGTGATGAGGACATAGTGATACCTGAGAGGGCCCCTGGAGTTGTGTTACACTCCCCATTCCCACGGCACCAGTTCAAAGCCCCTCTGGTCCTGCTCTGTCAAGGATAGGCCAGAGATGATGGCTCCCTGTCACTCAAACCTTTTCTCCTAGCTGGTGTCAGGACTGTGCTCAGAGCAGGCTTCTGCAAAGGCCTTAAAGCGAGCACCGAACTTCCTTTTTCTGCATGGCTGTGAGTGACTAGTGAGAGGACCTGGATGAGTGAGACAGCCTCAAGCTACAGCCACTCAGCACCTGCTGCAGAGGGTCTTGGTGCGTCAGCAGTGGCCCCCGAAGGACACAGGTGCTGGCCAAGGGCTCGAGAGCTGTTGTCATCTCCAGACCTACGGTGAGTTACGCCTTCCCCAAGAAACAACTGCGACCATGTTCAGCAGTCTGTCTAGAGGGAATGGTGATTTGTACCTCACTGTGCACCCCACCGGATCATAAAGCCGCCATGTCATCATGCTTTCCTGTGGACAGAGGAGCACTCACAAGCACAGAAAAGTTGCTGAACTTCCTGCTCGGGCACAATGGCATCTGCTGCCCTGCTGATGACGTGCAGCCCACCCCAGGTGTGGGAACACTCTGGTTTCTTGCAGATTGTGGTTTCCCCATGAGTCAGAGGATATTGGGACAGTGCTTTGAGCAGAAGGACAGCGGGTCACAAGACATGTGTCAAGATGATAAATTTTGAAGCTTTGACAAGAAGGTTATTTTTAATAAGCTGAGTCATGGTTACATCAAAGACCATAGCCAGCTGCAGGCACTGACAGCAAACCCCAGACCTGGGGCATTTCATCTGGTGAGAAATTTGGAAGTTCTGTAAACAGTTATTTTGAACAAAAATAGACTTTCATGTATTTATTTTATTTTTGAGCCAGGGCTTGCCATGTAGCCCAGGCTGGTCTGGAACATAGAACTCATTATGTAACCCAGGCTACCTTCAAATTCAATATCTTTATGTCTCAGCCTTCCAAGAGCTTTAATGTTTGGGTTATTGTTATTGATGTTGCTTTATGATAAAGTTGTCTACAAAACTTCAAAAAACACATAAAGTGAATTTCTTACTTATCCTATCCTAGCAAAGAGTGGTTCATTTATAATCTGCCATAAATTCCGTATGGTAGGGAGGGGGTATCGGAGAGCGGGAAAGGCCTGGGGTTGAAGGCGGGAGTGCTTCGTATACCTTTGGAATGGCACCTGACTTAAGCACTAGGGAAGCTCCCTGCTCTACAGAAAGCCATGATTGTCATTCTAAAACCTCCAAGGAGCCAAGCCAGGCATCTCCTCAGAGGTTAGCTTCCCGAATCACCTTTGCTTTTTCTGGGATGGACTATTGATCCCGCTGAGAATTCCCCAGCCTTGTGGGGTTCTTCTGAGGACCAGGAGCGAGCCTCGGTTGTTGGTCATGGAAGGAAAAGTTCACAGGTTTGACAGAGGCTCTGGGGACAGCAGGCCTGGCTGTCGAGTGGGTTCCACTGGCAGAGGGGGCTGACGGTCTGCTCTGAAGGCAAGCTTGGGTGGATCAGGGTTTCCCTCAGGCTGTGCAGCAATTGAGCCACAGACAGCAAGCTCTCTCCACTTGTATATATCCAGTGTTCACCTCTACTCTTCTCCCATCCATCCGGCTCCTTCCTCTCTCCCCAAACTCATCCAGGATATTGGACCTAACTCAAGTTTGCCAGGACGCTCAGGGAGCATTCCTTTTAGCAGCCAAGCTGTGTTATACCAGTAGCTAGAGAAGCTGGAGAACGGAAGAGGCACACGGTTCAGAGACACCCATTGTTTCTCGTGCTGGCCTGTCCGGATCTGTCATCCTCGAAGACGCCCTCAGCCACCTGCTCTGACCATTTAAGTCCCTTACCCCAGCCAGGGCACCAGCTCTAATCCTCATCATTGCCCCTGAAAGCAAGCTCAGGTCCTTTCTCCAAAACAGGAAGTTACAGACAGTAAAGTGACATTGTCACTCCTTTGTCCCCACCGCTGGCCTCCACTGTAGCCTCCCCCACTCCCGCCCTCATTCTGAGCAACATGACTAACACTACAGGCCCTTCCTCTCTGGAGCCCCCTTGCACCAGCACAGCTGCCTGGACTCCTCCCAATGCCCCACTAGAATTTCCAGAACCTTCCAGGCTAGGTGACCTCCTTCTGACCCATGGATATTCCTCTGGGACTGGTTCTCTCACATGCATTTTTTTCCTGAGAATTTATTGCCCCGAGAAAGAATTCCCCAAAGAAACGCTGTAATTTCTCATATTAGACAATGAGAGTCAGACACTATTCCCTTCCTTTCGTTGCTGGGGTGCATCGGTGTAACCCCAGTGCTGATGGAAGATGCCTCTAGACCAGTGGTTCTTAACTTCTGGGGGGGGGGGTCAAACGACACTTTCACAGGAGCCACGCAAGACCACCAGAATACACACATAAACACACACATTACTATTCCTAACAGTAGCAAAATTACAGTTATGAAGTGGCAACGAAAATGATTTTATGGTTGAGGTTGTCACCACAACAAGAGGGGTCGCAGCATTGAGAATGTTGAGGACCACTGTTGTAGACTCTTCTGCTCCTTCTGCTCCTGTCTCTCAGCATACCCTTGGCAGTGTGTCCACATATGCTTGCTAAGAGTCCAGCGCACACAACTGCCTAAGAAGGATGCCCAGCTCCCCCAACCCCTCAGCCTATTATCTTGACATACTGCTCTTTCGCCAGCCTCTCCTAGAATTCACATCTATGCAGTAGTCCCCTCCACACCAGAGATTCGTGGGTGCCCACATTCTGTGCTTTCCACTTTTGATTGGGATGCCCACCGCACCTACAACAGTTTGCTTGGCTTCCTACACCCTATGACATGTAGTCTTTCTAAAAGAAATCAGCTAGTCCGATAGAACAGGCCCATCTAATGAGTTTCTGTTCTTCCACCTCCAATCTCAGGGGCAGCTGGAAGAGAGAAACAAGGAAAACAGGATTTCATTTTCACAGGTAGAGGCGATGAAGGAGGTCAGAAAGAGATCTGTTCAGCCCAGAGGTGGGTTTTCCAACAAACGACCACAGAGTACCCCTCACCAGGCCCTGAAGCTGAAGGACAAGGTGTCTCTGCTACTTTCCTTGCTCTCAAAATTTCCTCCACAAACATACCTGAGGTCAGGAAGGAACTACTTCTTTGGGTGTGGCATCTCAGTCTTTTGGAATATCTCCAAGCTCAAAGGAAAGGGCTCTTTCTGCCTTCCAGGGAAAGGTTGCTTCCAGCGAGCTCTAACTGTTCAACAAGGCTTCATGTAGTTATGACTGAAGCTGTGTCCCTCACCCCGTGTGTGTGTGTGTGTGTGTGTGTGTGTGTGTGTGTGTGTGTGTGCATGTGTACATACTCATGTATGCAAGTGCATGGACTCACTTTTATGAGTGCAGAGGCCAGAGGACAATGCCGGGTGCCTTGCTGTGTCATTCTCCATGTTATTCCTTTGAGACACAGTCTCTCTCTGCACTTGGAGCTAAGCTGGCAGCCAGCAAGCCATGGATATCTGTAGTGAGAATTTTGTAATTTTAATTTCTTTTGAAAACACACAAATATTATGGGGATCTTTTTTCATTTTAATCCCAGGTGTGGGGAGAACAAGAAGAACAAGATGAAGAAGAAGAAAAAGAAGAAGAAGTTAAAGAAGGAGAACAAGAAGAAATTAGATATACTGATGCCGCTATCAGGAGGAAGTAGTCTAATGATAATGTAGCTCTCCTTCCCCTCTATTCCTCTTTCTCTCATATCTAGTGTTAGGGGATTTAAAGGGTGGAAAAAAGAAGAACCCACAAAGCAGACAAATGCTGGCAACAGATATCCGCCAATCTCCGCCATCTGCACATAGCGGTGGGGTTACAGGTTCGTGTGCAGTCAAGCCTGGCTTTTCTCCTGGGTGCTGGGGATTTGAACTCAGGTCTCATGTTTGAGGGGCAAGTGTTCTAACCCACCAAGCCCCAGCCTCTGAAGTCATAGCTTAAATAATTACTTTGTCTGGACAGTTAAAGAAAAGGGAAAAAAATCATATCACCTTTTTTAACGCTCACATTTAATTCCAAATGCAGAGATAAGGAGGTAATTTTGAAACAAATTTAAGTAAGTAGTGGAGACACTAGCAAAGGCAAAAAGAAAAAAAAATCAAATAAACTGCAAAGTTTCTAACCTGAGCCTGTGGCACCACCACTTTAAGCAAATACAAAAAGGGGCAGATAGCAAGCATGGGAGGCCTCTGAACGTCTCTCCCTTCTTGCTGGCTTGTGTGAGAAAAGTGGGAGTTGAATGTAAATCTTCCTTTCTTTCCAGCCTTGGCACCAGATCTACTCATAGGATGAAAACACCCATTGTCAACCTACTTGAGCCTCAGCCATACCTCTGCCAACTAGCCAGCTGTAGGCCATGTGGAGGGACAGTATCAGTGTCTGGTCACCCAATAGGCCAACATCAGAAAAAGCCACTGGAAACGGAGGCCAGAAGTTTCCACACATATCACAGGCATGCAGAGCTTGTTAAAATAGACCCCTGAGTCCTTCTCCCAGACTGTGTGACTTAGAAAAATCTGGGAAGGTCTCAGAGAAAGTGTGTTTCAAGGATTCCCCTAACAAGAGCAAAACCTTGTTTGTTAATAAAAACCTAGCCAAGTAGCCAGGGCTTGTGAAGTTTTGGATCTTGGAGCACAAAACCACAACCCTACATAAAGAGCTACAGGCAACTAAGGAATACTGAGAGCAGGAGAAACAGTCTTGCTCTGGGACAGCAAAGCAATTGGTTATCCAAAACCAAATGCCCCACCCTGAAAACATACATGCAAATAACATTATATAGACTGAGCAGGCTATGGCTATGTATTTAGAAACATATGAGTAAGTACATATATTTGTACTTATATATGTGTATATATGTATATATATATGTATAATTACATATATTTTCACAACAATTTGTGAAAAAAAGGGGCCATGAATTTAAGAGAACAAAAAGGGGTATAGAGCAGGGTTTGGAGGGACGAAAGCTAAGGAAGAAATGATGTAATTTTATCATAATCTCAAAAAAATAATTAAAAATATAATATATTACTATTATATTATTATAAAGTTATTATTATAAAGCTATTATTATTATTATTATTATTATTATTATTATATTATCAGGTGATGCTATCATTCTGGGTTGAGGTCCCATCCTCTGAGAAGCCCCACTAGTCCAGGTACCAGATCCCAAGGAGAACCGTCTTCTAAGAAGCACCACTTGGAGATTGCGGTAACGGCCCCTCTGCCTTATTACGTGCTGCATGTAGCAATACGTGAACGGCACACTCCCTACGAACCTGGACTGTGTCTTCCTGGGATCCTTCAACCCAAAAGTTTATCATCACAACAACAGCTGGCATCTTGAGCAGAATTAATCACATTTATATCCATTTGGTGTGGACCAAGCTAACTGCTGGCCAGAAGAGAACATTCAAAATTAAATAAACATGAGTGTGTGAAGAATGGAGAGGGGAATGGGCAGAGAAAGGAAGGGCTGAAGACACACGGAATGAAAAAGATGGAGAAATCAACAAGCCAAGGGAAATGAAAACAAAGAGGTGTGGTCTCTCCCGGAATGCAAGGTGATCTCACCACTAGGCGATGCCCCACTTCTTGGCCAACAGAGAAGATACCCAGAACCCTAATTTATTTCTGTAGGTAAGTCATTGCCTTCAACCAGAAAAACAAACAAAACTGGTGTCAGAGAAAAAGAACTACCTGGTAAGGATTCTCCCCTTTAAAAAGTCATAGTTCAGCAGTCAAGATCTGTCTGTCCCGAATCCTACCTACACATTTGCTGCTCCTCAGCCCCAAGGGACCCCTCTGCTCCAGTCTGGCCTTGCTTGGTCTGTCCAAGCCCAAATCGAAGCAAAAAGAAACAGACAATTTTCTGTCCTCAGGGTTTGTGGCTGAAGTGCCTTTGTCCTTGAACTAGTTGAAAATTATTAGCTGACTGGACACTGACGGGAGTGAGGTGGTGGTTACGATAGACCATTCCTGCCTTTACAGATGTCGGCGCCAGGGATGGAGGCAGCAGCCAGCTACTCTGAGAGGCCTGATCTTGCTGCTGTGGTGTCGCGAGCTCGATGAGGTGGCCTGGCTGTCAAGCAAGCACAGGAAGGAAAGTCAGTGCATCCCCTGGAGGATGCTGGCAAGGCCCTTTGGGAGTTCACTTACTGTCAGTCTCCTTTCTTATCTGCTCAGAGTAAACGCGTGTTTGCCTTTGAAGGTTTTTAAACACTGCGTGAGATACTCTTTGTGTTAGGCACAGGACTGAAATCCCAGCTGCTGGCAGAAGGATCATAGGGCCAAGGCCTGCCCGAGCTGAAGAGCAAGTGTGACTTAGGCCTTCTCTCAACACTTAGAGAACGATTTTAGGGCTGGTCCTCCAGCTCAGCAGTTGAACATTTCCTAGCATAACAGGGCCCTGAGATTAACTCCCAGCTCTACATACAAACAAAGGAAACACAGATAGGACACAAGCCTCTCTTTGTGGGGCACAATAACTATTTTCAACTTTGCAGACCGGAGCGTATTCTTTTCAGTAAACTCTTTACTGAAGTCAAATATACCTAGAGAAGAGCAAGGGAATGAGAAGCAGATGCCTTCTCACTGAGGTGACAAACCTGTGTAACCACAGCATCAAGAGGCAGGATGTGAGCCCCCACAGTTCCTCTGTGACCTCCAAACGGCTACTCTCTTGACTTCTCCCTGGATTGGATAGTTTTCTGTTCTTGATCTTTGCATGAATTCAAGGCACCTTGTTAGATGTCTTAAATATGGCGATTAGGAGAGTCGTGCATCAGATCCTACGTCTCATTCACTTAATTTCAATGCTAAGTACACCTTAACATACACACACATATCGCTGTTAATGGCAATCTGGGTTAATCCAGTCTTTGGTTAATATAACTACGCGATTACATGTTTTATGTGTTTGAGCCCCCACGTGTCTTTCCGATGGGTATGTCCCTTAGGGAAGAATTCTGGCTCAAGGGGTTGGTTAGCTGTTGAAGATGCTCTCAGGTGGTGCTCCACAGTGCTTGTGCCAATGTCTGTTCCGTGAGCCGATGGATGGCGGCTGCAGTTACACATTGTTTTCAGCATATGTTAGGCTTATTTCTCTGGACATTTGGAGGCAACTCTGCACCTTATAGTGGCAATAGCAACCTGTGATTTTATTTTGCATTTTTCTGCTCTTGCTTTCTGGCTAATTTGCAAACCTCTTTGGTGAAGAACTCATTCTTCACCAAAAAACCCGAGTCTTTTGTCCACTGCTGTGTGTGTGTTTGTGTGTATGTGTGTGTGTGGCTTGCCCTTTCATCCTCTTAGCAGCGATCTATGACAATGGACAGTCTCAGTTTTAATCAAGTTTTGATCATCTCCTTCTCTTTAGAACTTTCATATTACATTTGAGAAAATTTTATTCAAAGATCATGCAATCACTGTCTTATTCTGTCTCTCACAAGCTTAATTATTTTGCTTTTAAGTTTGGGATTACCTGTTAGCCGGCTATGTGCGTGGTGTGAAATGGGGTCAAGACTGAGTATGGGAATGCATGCCTGCAATCCAAGCATTCAGGAGGCTGAGGCAGATTACAAACTTGAAGCCGGAGATTTATCAATCAACACTACAGTGTTTATGAAGACTACTACCTATCACGTCCTTTATGATGCTTTAAGTTTTCAGATAAAGAATCCAATTTAGTCTACAAACAAGCTAAAGTCCTGTTGTAATATACAGACCCTGCTGTAGATTCGTTTGAAGGGAATTGAATAGTCAATAAAATAATGTCTCTTAAGCCATGAATATTTATGTGACTGTTTTAAATTTTCTCAATAATAACTCTGTAGTCTGTAGTTTTCAATTAAATTAGGTTTATTTCTCTGCACCTTTAATGCTATTAAGAATATTTGATTTTTTAAGTGTTCCAATCATTTGTCACTCATGTTGAGCTCTCTGTCTTCTCCATAAGCTGATTATCGACCCCCTGCAGAGTGTTAATTCAGCAATTCGAGAACCAAAGTCATCCCACACAGTCTTCCTTGGTTTATTTCTCTCTACTATTCAGATTGGGTGGTAGTTCATCAACCTCACTGAATCTAGCTCCTGTTTTATCCAGTCTACTACTGAGAAGAGTCCTAGAAAGGTGTTTTTTTTTTTTTTTTTTTAACATTTGTCACTCTGCCTTTCAATCTTGTAATTTGCATTTGGTTCTTTACATTACTCCTATTTCTTCTCTGGCATTTGTCTGTTCATTCACTTCCGAGGATCTTCGACTATCTAACTCTAGCTGTGAGGAATCCAACACTTATGGTCTCTGCAGGCGCCTGCACTCATGTACACATACACACTCACATACACACAATATATACGCAAATAAAAGTAAAAAGTACATCTTAGTTTCCTGGTTCTCGGCACACTGTGTACTTTTTGTGTTAAGAGACTCCTGTCTTGTTAAATTAGGCTCTCACTATAGTTAGGTCTAACTTAAAGGACTTGGCCTCATTTATTAGCCTCTGAGCCCAGTGATATTCTCTGTTCATAACTTCCCTCACACAATTACAGACAACCAAGGCTTCCCCAGATCCTCCCGTGCTGCCTGAAATTTGGGGGTTTTCTTAGTCTGGCCCTCCTTCTGCCTCCAGATGAAAAGGGCATCTCAGACAGATGGAGACCAAGAATGATGCTCACATAAGGCTGCTTGTTAAGGTATGGTCCCCTTCCTGGCCCTGTCCGGTCTCCTGTATGTCTGTCGGTGAAGAAAAAGGAGACACTGGGCCCTCTCTGAAGAGAAGGACTGAATGGTTGTTGGTTGGCTTTGGGAAGTGTGAGGCTGTCATCTCCTGGGTGTGGGGGTACCTGCTGCCATGCTGGACCTCCAATCCCACACTCCCTTTCTTTCCTTTCTCTTTTTTTTAACCTTCAGAGTTCTCTTGCTGATGTCTCTTGCATGTTTTTCAGAGTTTATTCTTACCCTTATCTGGGAGGAAAGAAGACAGAGCTACATTAACCTGTCTGAAACAGAAGCCCTTTCATAAAGTAGTTCTTAGAGGATTTCTTTTTAGTGATGTGCGTGGTTGCATGCGTGTGTGCACCAGCCGTATGTGTGCGGGTGCCCAAGGAGGCTAGAAGCAGGTGTCAGGGAACTGGAGTTACAGATAGTTGTGAGCCACCTGATGTGACTGATGTGAGCCAAATCTTGGTCTGAATGAGTAGAAAGTGTTCTTAACTGCTGAGTTATTCCTCCAGCCCACAAAGGTTTGTTTGTTTATTTATTTACATTTATTTTCTTGTACTTATTACTGAGTGAAAGAGTGGGTGGGTGGGTGGGCCCATACCATGGCCACCCGTGGAGGTCAGACATGCAGGAGGCTGTTCCCTCCTTCCTCTGTGGGGTCCCAGGATCAGCCTCAAGTCCACAGGCTCTCACGGCAAACACTTTTACCCACTGAGCCACCTTGCCAGCTCATCACAGAATAGTTTAAGCCAAGGGATTTAGGAAAATGTCAATCTCAGATCCAATATATTGGCTTAAAGCTGTACCGTGAACAGGAAATAAAACTGCAGACTACTTAGGACATGGACTCCTTTTCTGGGGAAAACTCCAACACAGGACAGCACACACCTTCTGCTATACTGCTCAACAGCCACGTGAAAACTTGATGAGCCCTCACAGGAGAGCTGAGGAAAAAACAACAGAGCTGGCTGAATCCCTATGTGTGCCTATAGCAGGGCACAAACAGCTGACAAAAGAACAGGAAATTTAGGAAATACCAGCTGAGAAACTGCCCACTGTCACCTGCGGGCTGCCTGCTTGCCCCAGCCTATTTTAAGTCAGTGACGCACAGCCGCGTTTTCCTCTTCTGCACCTGAAAGAATGACTTCCATGCCAACTAAGTCCCTGTCAGGAATGACGGGGTTGTTATTCGACCTGGACACGTAGCATTTCGCTTTATTCTAACTGATCTCTCCTTAAAGGAAACAGCTGTTGCTGTGAACGTCCCAGCTGGGACCCTGCCAAAGAGATCCTACATAGCTTGCTGGTGTGGATGCAGTGACCAGGAGGCTAAGACCGGCTCTTGGCTTCGTCCAGCCACCTTCGACAGTTGTGCCCGATCATGCTAGATTGTACACTGCCTCTGGAAAGCAGGAGGACACAGTGCAACTGTGGGAGTCCTAGGCTGGGACTCTGTTGTTCTGTAAGCTGGGTGTAACGTGGGCATATTCCTTCTCTGACCTTTATATTCAATCTACATGTGGCAGCGCCCCTTCATCCATAAGAAATATGTTAGAAGACCTCCGGAGGATGCCTAAAACCACAGATAATACTGATTCATCTTTGTAACATGCTTTTTTCCAATACAGAACAAGTGTGATTAAGTTTAATTTACAAATTAGGCGCAGTAAAAGCATAACAATAACAGAGCCTAAGCATTTATAGTAATAAAGTGTAAATAAACTGCCAGTTTGACTATTTTGTTGTTCTTTGGGGGCTATTATTAAATAAAACAGATGCCGCTTGAACACAAGTATTGCAATATCACGACAGTCAATCTGGAAGCTATTATGTCACCAGTGGGCAGGTAAAATATACAGTGTGGACACGGAGAAAAAGAATGATTCATGCCCCAGCAGGAAGAGGCAAGGCGGAGAGAGTAGTCATAGTGCTACTTAGAACCTTGCATGATTTAAGACGTAGGAATTGTTTATTTCTGGACTTTCAAATTTAAGATTTTGGAGATACAATTGACCATGGTGACTGAAGCCATCGAACAGGAAACCTTAGCTAAGGGGGGGACTACTGGAAATTAGTCCAACTTGTGTTTGTGTGGGTTCAGTAAAAGCAGAGTGTCTGGGGTGCTAGAACCTAGGGCCGTTACTGTTTTTATTATTGTTGTTGTTATTATTATTCTCAGAGTACTCGAAAGGATTTTGTGTGTATTGTTCATTTGGTCTTTTAAAAGATAAACACATGTTTAACTCAGCCTTCCTCCCTGCTTTCTGAGGTTCTTCTTCATTGTGTATGTTTTGTGTGTACATGTGTATGTGGGTGCTCATGCATTTGTGTGTGTGTGCTTGTATGTGGAAAACAAAGGCAGATGCCAGGCAGTTTTTGCTTTTGTTCTTCACTTTTGTTTGTTTGTTTCAACAGTTTCTCACTGAACCTGGTGCTTGCTGATTGGCTAGGCTGGCTGGTCAGCCAGCTCCAGATCGGCCAACTCTATTCTCCAGTGCCACACACATGCACACACTCACATACACTCACACACGCTATACCACTGCCCTGAACAGATGACCCCAAACACACACAAACACCACACACACACACACACATATACACACGAGACTATGCCCAGCTTTTTACCTAGGTACTAGAAGTCAGAACTCAGATCCTCATAGTTGAATGCATGGTTCTCCCTCATCTGAGCCTCCACAGCCTCAGTACACACCATCTTTAACTCTGTTTAACGGTTGGTCGTATAACAAATGACAGGGGCACAGTTTAGAGCTATGTTGAGCGTTGGAGCAATACCTCCTCACTGGCCACACCCCTTGCTTGCACATGCACGAGAGCCTGAGTTTAAATCCCCAGAAACAACGTAAAACCAAGATGGGGTATTCTGCTTTCCCAGGGGTCCTACGTTGTGTGTATATATATATATATATAAAACAAATAATGGCTGGATGGACAGCTCAGTGGTTAGGAGCACCCACCGCTATTGCAGAGGACCACCCACACAGTCACTTAGAACATCTGTAACTCCCGTCGCAGGAGATCAGACACTATGTCCTGACCTGTGCGGGCGCTAGGTATGCCTGTGTTGCACAGAAATTCATGCAGGCACAACACTTGTGTACATAAAATAAATAGGCCTGATTTTTAAAAAAAATTATGATAAATATATAACAAACATAAAATATAAAAACATGTAACTATTGGGATGATGCAGCAGTGTGGTGTTTAAGCCAAGGCAAACATATTTACCTCTTTAGATATTTGTAGTATGTCATAAAAATATTCAAATTCCTTTCTACCAGATTTTGGATATACACGGACCTTGTTAACTTTCTGTTATTACAACAAATATTTGTGCTAATAATTTGTCAGAAAAAAAAAAGATTCATTTCTGCTCTCGGCGGTCTACATTTCTGTCTGTGTCACAGTGGCTCAGTGTATCATGGTAGAAACAAGTAGTGTTGGGGTCCCTCTATTCATAGCCAGAAATCAAAAGAGAAGGAAAGGGGAAACCAGAGTCCCAAGATCCCTTTAAGAATTTCTCCATTCGATAACCTATCTATCTCCTACTTAACCTCTTAACACTTAACCTCTTAACGTTCTTACCACCTCAGAGAAGCCCGAGGCTGAGGTCGGAATCCTTAATACACAGCCTAGAGAGGATGGCCAAGATCTGAACTATAGCCCATTGCGTGGTGGTTAGACACTGTCACTCCACTGTGTGGTAAAGAGACCACCCTCGTTCCCTTTCTTCTTGCAGTATTTCGCTCGGCACTTTCTGTATTCTAGAAGCAGAAACTTCTCTCAGGGTTTGGAGATCCTTTCTCTTTTCTAAGACATTCATTTACTCCCTCACATTTCCCTCTTGGCCCTGGCTTAGCCAGCCTCACTTCACAGATGTTAATGACTCTCGTTATTTTTATCTGCTTAGTTCTGTGTGCCTGATTTTTTGCCTCCGAGATTTCTCTCTTGACATCCTGGTTTAACTTCTAGTTTAATTCTATATTCTTTAACTTTGTTAATTCTGTATGCATGTGTGTGTGGACACGTGTGTATGGATATACCTACACCTGTGTACCTGTGAAGGCCAGAAGTTGACATCAGGAATGGTCCTTTGCTAGTCCTCCACTTTATTTACTGGGTCCCGAATTCACCAGATCAGCTAGTCTAGCTAGCCAGCTTGCCTACCTCTTCCTCCCATGCTCTGGCCACCACGTGCTGGGAAATCTCAACTCTGGTCCTTGTGCTCCTGTGACAAGTGTTGTTTACTTGCTGAGCCATCTCCTCAAGCCTGCTAATATTGTCTTACACCTAAGATGTAGTCCCCCTTGCTGAATGTTTCGCAGGCCTTTGGAGACTCTGTATTCTGCTGCTGTTGAACAGAGAGTGCTAGGACAGGGTTAGACACCTGCCGGTTGGTGAAGCCAGGTCCTGTGTTCTCTCTGAGTTTGTTTCTGGCTCCTGGGAGTTCTGAGTGTGAGGACAATGGATGGAAATCATGCCCTCACCATAGTTGTGGGATTCTGTATTCTTCTTTCAGTTTACTTTTTGCTTTACACCTGTGAACTTCTTGTGTTTGGTTCACAAGACATTATCACTCCTTGATGGATTCTTTATTGTTTTATAACTTCTGTCATGGCTCACAGTAACTTTCCTTTAACACAATCAAACATACTCTCTTTTTATTTACAATTTTATCTTGTATCCCTCCATTCTTTTGCTGTCAGTGACTTAAGCCCGTGAACTTAAAATGACTTTATTGGGAGCAGCACATAGTTGGGTCATCTTTTTAAAACTACTCTGCCAAATCTCTGCATTTTAATGGATATTTTTAGACCATTTAACGTCATGATAATTACTGACCTAAAAGGACCAAGTTCATTTCCTCATGGATTTGGGTTTGTTCTTTCTGTGTGGTATTGTTTTCTCTAGTTTTTCTGCAGGTGTCTTGATTTTTTTTTCAAGACTTCTATTTGATTTCATTATACGTTTCCTTACGATACTACTTTCTATCGTTTTCTCAATGACGCTCGTGTTTGCAAATGCTGCTGCTGGGAACCGTGTGGGGGTGGAAAGTGGCTAGTGGGCCTAGTTTTCTAATGCTAGAGGGCAGTCAGGAAGACTCAGGAATTCACTGCTGCTTGCAGTGGGTGACAGGTCACCTGCTGATGCCCCAACTGTAGATCAGATGTGGTGGCGTTGGCAGTAGCGTTGGCAGCGGTGGGGGTAGTGGCAGCTGCATCGGTGGTGGCGATGGTGGTGGTAGTCCTGCTTTTGTTGCCATTCTGGCAGATCAGTTTGTCTGCAGGGACCTTGAGTTTTAAGACTAGGAGTGGAATCCTGTGACTGGGTCCTCATTTGGGCTTTCTCTCCTTCCATTTAGCCAGAGAGAACAGGATGCCTTTGAAGATGCTCTTATCTGTGTCTTTGATTCCCACCACAAATCACTGCTGAGGCAGGCCAGGTTGAATGGGAGAGAAAAAAAGGATTGCCCAGAAAGCAACAACCACAACACTGTTTCCCAACTCCAGAGGTTTCTTGCCAGAACATCGTCTTTTCCTCCCAGCTTTCAAGCTCTTATCACTGGTGACCCATTTCCAGAGCAGTTATTTGTAGCTAGTGAAGGGTAGGAGAAAGTACCTGCGTCGCTTTGGTCCAGATCCGGAAGTCAGCACAGCTTGCTCTGAATGCTTGGACGTGCTTTGCCCTCTGAGTGATTTTTGGCGCAGCAAGAATAGGATCACTGGGGCCTTCTGCAATCCAAAGTCCACCTTCGGCTTTCTTCCTTCTAAGGGACCAGGCATTTCTGTGGGAGCACCTGCCGGGCATTGAGTCAACAGGATGCTGAATTCCCTTTTGAAGAGCTAAGCAGATTATCACTCCTCTCCTGGACAGCGAGCTGATTGTTAGTATCTCCACTTGTCAGCGTTTTCTCTGAGCCATTCCCTTCGCTTGCCCCCCGCTCTTTCATAATGTTCCCCTTATTTTATCTAGGAGGAGGCAATCTTGGAGTGACTGGAGCTCTCTTAATTATGAATGTTTAGCTGTGCTAGCAGCGTCTTCTTGTAGCTGGATTCTCCTTGTTTCTGTCTTGGACTCTTGCCTGGGATGGGCTTTCTGCCCAGTGACTCACGGAAAGTGTTATATTAAAAACTTGGAGTTAGTGGTTTAAATCGACCAGCAAAGACATACTAGAAAAACATACTCTGCCAGCTGATAGGGCCCCATCCCCCGCTGTGAAGGGGGAAACTGCCTCTTCTGTGCTCCTACATGGTAATCTTCTCCTTTTCTTTTTCTTTAGTAACTAGAGGATAGGGAAAAACCAAATCTGTTGAACATTTTTTTTTTAACCTCATAGACAAAGTTTAGAAAAGGTGGGCTGAATTTAACATGTCACACACTATTTTCTTTTTCTTTTTTGTGCCCCGTGTTACTTGTCCCTGCAATTTGAAGACTTCCATGGAGTTGAGTTAAGTTCATTTATAATGTATTGCTATGCAAGTTTATATAAATATGATTTATGTGATGTGATGAATAATAGCACACACACTACTCACAAAATTCAGGTCATCGGTCGTGGCAGCAGGCACTTTTAACCACTGAGCCATCTCCCTGGCCCTCTTAAAATAAACTGAATGTCCAAATATGAAGTATAATAAACATAGCAAAAACTGCCTTTTAAACATGTAGAAATAGCTTAGTCAGGATCCCCACTATACCAATGCTGCACCTGACAACCAAAGTTCAGTGACATCACTCACTCAAGGTAACCAGACTCAGTCCTAGCACCCCATGACACCCACCAGACAGCATGTAAGCAGAGACCAAGAGCAATGCTGTGCCCTGCACATCTGGAGAAATGTCACCATGATCTGCCCTACAGCTGGACAGTCTCTCCCAGGATCCTGACCTCCAAATCAGAGACTTCTGTTAGAGACTGAACCTGACCTTCAGCCGAGACATATCACAGGAGATAGGCCTAGGACCATAGTTAGGAATTAGAGAATGAACATTACGTGATGAGTAATAAGTAGAACTTCTGATACCAACTGTGCATACACACACACACACACACACACACCATGCACCTTCTTGCTTGCAACATGAAGGAAGGTATTTTAAGGTACACTTTATGTTTCTGTGTCCTGAAATCTCTTTATCTCTGTGAACTACATTTTTAAGTATTTTATTTATCTGAAAACATTTATACCCTTCTCTGGCTCTTCATTCAAGTTTATTATTTGAAAGCAGGGTTAAAGAGATGCCAAGAAATTACTATGTCCTATTTTATATAGGAGCAATTTACTTATCAAAGAGTGAAATAAAGCACCTCAGAAGACCCAACAGTGTAATAAACCTTTTTTGTTGTTGTTATTTTGTTTGTTTGTTTAAAAATCTGGACAAGAAAAAACAAAACAAAACAGGATAAGCACCTTGAATTGTCATTTTATTTTACTTTGGCAAAAGTGGAAGCAATTTGGGTGACTTAAGTTACAGCAAGATTGGGAGACTCAGAGTCCTCTAAGCCTTAGCAGGAAATGTGATTATAGGCGTTTACACAAAACTCATTCAGTGTCCCAGAAAGCCACAACATGAACTTAGGAGATGATGGCTTCCACCTGATTCTGAAATTACTAGTCGCCCTCCTGACTCCCAAGACAGTGGAGGAAAAAAAAAACCCTACAATACAACATGAAAAAAGCCATTTTAGATTAAGCAAGCCTAATATTAATAATAAAAGATTGGCTGGCAAAGAAAACAGCTTTTCTCTTGGTTTCTTTTGAAATGAGTCTCCTTTCACTTTTCACTGTTGTTGTTGTTGTTTAACCTACAAATGGAGGTTTGGAAAGGGATGGACTTGGAAGTTTCGAAACCTAGAAGATATAAACAAGGCTGAGTTCCTGTGTTCCCAGCATTCTCAGTAAATACCCCAGGTCATAGTCGGGGTCTTCTCTGCTCCTCAGGTCTTTCAGGGGGTGGAGGCTGAGAAGGCCAGGGGCAAGGGTGGGGCTGGAGTGCAGGGTAAAGGAGTAGAGGACAGGAAGAGGAGGGAGCTGGTGAACCCCCAGCAAGGGTACACAGGGCCACCCCACATACACACACCGTGCACAGTGGAATCAAGCTCAAGAACGAGAGAGAGAGAGAGAGAGAGAGAGAGAGAGAGAGAGAGAGGTTCTACATCAGAAGGAGGGAGAGAGAGACTCTACATCACCCCACTCTCCCCCCCCCCCAAATTTTTCTGTTTGGATGTCAGCTCCCAGAACTGGCTCGATTGCCCACAGTGATACTGGACCCCTGCCCGTTCATCAGGCAAACGGCTTATCCAGCCAGCAACAAGCTTTTAATAAAACAAGATGCTGTCCCTTTACTAAGGCAGTATCTAAGGCCACAGGAAACATCCTTCCAGCCCCACCCTGCAAGCAGTGGTTCCAACAGGCACCCCTCACCCCCGCTGGCATTCCTGGGTGGGGATGGGGTGGGGGTTCTGCTCTTGGCTCTGCTGTGTCTCTAAGGTTCACACCCAGTTTGCTGGCTCCTCCTGCAGCTTCTATTTGCATTCTGCCTTCAGACCCTGTCTGCTTATCCAGGCCCTCATTTCCTGTACTTTGGTATTGATAGCTGAGTCCCGGACATATGTGACAAGACCGGGAGGCCAGATGGTCATCATCTGACCTCCTAAGAGACCAACTTTCAGCTTAAAAGACACCAGTAGGAGAGACCTGACAGCCTGGATTCTATCCACAAATCCTGCTCTAGTGTGGGGCTTTGAACATGCTGCTGCTGCTGCTGCTGCTGCGTGGCTGGGTTCTCAGCTTGGCACATAAGCAGCAGGTTGCTTATAGGCCAGTAAAATACTGAGCTCCGACGCTGAGAATCACTCATAGCACAGTCCTCTTGATCCCAGACGTGACAGCCAGGTCAATCAAAACCAAATGGTCAGGACTGATAACAGAGTAAAGGCCTGTGTTGACTCTGGGGCCCCTCCAACTTGGGAGGAGTCTGCTGTCCACGCCCACACTTGTGTTTGCTGAAGAGCTGTTGAGAGGAAATGGGTGGAATGAGCCCTATGGATGCTTTCGTTCCTTCTCTCACTCAGAAATGTTCCATGACTTTGGAAAAGAAAAGAGAGATGAAGTCAATGGAGGAACATCTGGGCGTGTGGATAGAGTCGGAGCTGGGAATTCTGTCTCCTGGAGCATAGCCCGGCTCCACCCCAGAACAGCAGGGTCCTGGCTGTACCAGCCAACTTCTGAGAAGAGCATGCTGCAGAAGACTAGCCAGGGTGACCAGAGAGCTGTTCAGATGGCAACTTCAGAGTGAGGATGAACCCCAAATCAATCCAAAAACAAACAACAAAAACAAAAAACAAAACGACAGAGCCCGGGACAGGAACATCAGCTACAGTTCTTGTGAGCAAAAGGAACAGCTCAGAGGGGACAATGCCCGTTTCCATGGAGGAATCCCTGAGGTCAGGGGGCGGGAGGGGGGGATCTAGACTCCTAGCTAGAGAGCCAAGTTCAGCCCAGGACAGAATCTCCCACTGCTGTCACCCTTTACCACACGGCTAAGCTCAGGATTGCTGGGGCAGGGGCTCTATGAACACCTCCCCACACCCAGATCACCATTCTTGGGCCCCCTGGGAGGAACAGTGCCGAGAGAGTATGCTAGACTAGGGGTTCCTGGCCATTGAGAGAAGGATGCCTGGCAAGGAGGTGACACAAGGCTGCCACGCACAACTCTTCTGAGTGACCGGACAAGAGTGTGTTTCTGAGAAAGAGAAGCAAACATAAAAGTCAGCCCAGGAGGGCAGCTGGGAAGAGCGCAGGGGTGACCCCGAGGTCAATTACCAGGTTTGGGTAACCCATCTGGACATCTGGGTGGCGTCAAAGGGTAAGGGCAAGGCCAATCAATTACCAGCTCTCAGACTGTGAAGGGGGATGGGAGATGTCAGATAGGAGTCAAAGAATGCCCAGGCTGAAGTGAAAGGGAAGACAAGGGCCCAGCAGGAGGCTCAGGGCTCTCCCACATCCACTCAGGTCAGGTCTGTCAGGTGCTGCAAGTAAGGGGCTGGCAAAGGGTCCCTCCAGTAGCAGCAGAGCAGGCATGGCGGGGAAGGCTCCTCTTTGAGAAAGTGCGTCTTCCCCATTTAGTTAGTCACAGTGCCAGTTCTCAGTGAGGTGCCAGGGCCATACTCTGGGCTCTCTCCTCATCACAGCTTTGCCACTCTGGGGACTGGGCGAGCCTGCACCTCCATATGGCTTCCATGAGAAGTAGCTTTAGAGCCAGGCAGTCAGACGGAGTCCTGCTGATGGCAACTGCTCTGAACCGGGCTGTGAACCCGGCTGTGCCGACAGTCAGGGAGTCTTTAGACTTTGCTAGGTGGGAATTCCTGGAGAGAACATCTCCCAAGTCAAAAATTCTTTTCTTCAGGAAGATTATGAATTTTAGCTTGTATCCAAAGGAAAAAAAAAACAAAGTTGGGGACTGGGGGGGGGTGCTTGTTATGTAGACATGAATAGCTGGGTTGGAACCCCCAGTGTGTCAAAAACCTATTTAAGCAGGTTAGCATCACACTATGACCGAAAAGCTTTTCAGTACATATGACATCAACATTAACAACAACTGTGTGCTTCCAGAGGGAAATTCCATTGTCACACTTAGTGTAGGTGAGGGCACTAAGGACAATGTCCTGGTGTTTCTTGGTATTAACCTGGAGTGGAACTAAGGCTAGGGGGGTGCCAAACCCTGTCTAAGCGGTTGGAACTAATCCCGAATGGTCCTTGTGAGGGAGAGGGTGGAGGGCCTGTTTACCACTTCATGGGCTCTTCTCTTTCCCACTCTTTATGCTCTCCCAACCCCACCATCTTCACCTCCATTACTGGATAGCAGAGAGAGAAGGATAGAGGTGTGTGAGAGAGATAGAGAGAGGGAGAGAGAAAGATCTGAATGTAATTTCTTTCTTCTTTACTTGTAAATGGTCGTTGGTACTATGTGGGTTCTTCTTCCTCCCACATTTTTATCCTGCACCCCTTTTCATCCCCTATCACTAGATAGAGGGGAAAGAGGGATAAGGGGAGATAGATATGTAGAGATCCTTGAATCTAATTTCTTTTTTCTTGTTTCTTCTTTGAGCTTGCCTGCTAACAAATCACAACCAACCCTCATGAATGATCAACAACCACCAACCTCTCCTATTGGGGCTTTGGCATTCATGTGCCCTCTGAAGAGTTTCCAGCATTCCAAATGTCATACAGTGGCAGAAAATGATCTACAGCTGGGAAAACCACACCTCTGCTAGGGCACGAGGCAAATCACAGCTGCTTCGAACAGTGCGAAGCAGTCCCATCTCCCCACACCTGGGATTAAAATGGAGACATCGTCTTATAATAGTTCTGTGTTTTTAAAGAAACCAAAATTCCAGACTCGTCACTACAGGACAGAGAAGAAATACCTAGAGTAAAGGATGTGCCACAATGGATGGCAGCTGGTGACCTCCAAGTTTCAGACAGCTTCTACACACTATAAAGAAGATGGGGGATTAGAGAAAGCATGCAGGAGGAGCCTCAGCGTGTAATGCTGCCCTGAAGTCAGGATGAGCACAGACTCCGGACAAGATCTCAGCACCAGAAAGTTTCTAAAGCTGGTTGGCCAGTAGACCAAAAAAAGGGACAGGGCTTTGCATAAAGAAATGCTAAAATGCAAATGCTTGACAAAAAACAGCCAGAGATACACACTTGCAACTTAGCTTCCTCCTTGTCTAGTTAAAGAATTGTTAAAAAAAAAAACAACAAAAAACAAAAAAAACGGAGAACTGGAGAGCTAGCCATGGGTGGTATCTGGCTGACTATTCCTCAAAACTACCATAGAGGCTGAGGCAGGGGACTAGAAATTCTACCACTGACTCAAAGAAAAAAGAACAGAGGATTGGGGTGCGGGGTGTTTGGTGTATAAGCATTATGACCTGAGTTTGAGTCCCTAGCACCCACATAAAAATAGGGGATGGAGAAACACAAACCTGTGACTCTAGCTCTGTGGGAGACAGAGTTGGGAAGGATCTCTGGGGCCTGCAGAGCTGGAAAATGGTGAATTCCAGGTTCTGCCAGACTTGTCTCAAAAGCATTAGGTGGAGCTTGACAGAAAAGGACACTGAATGTCCTCGTCTGTTCTTTGCACTTGAGTGCACAAGTACACAGATTTGCACGGAGACATGCACGCGCGCACGCGCGCGCGTACACACACACACACAGGCTAGATACTCCTGCTGATGGGAAATAAGCAAGGTGGTACTCAGGTCCTGGGCTGACAATAAGTAACCAGAGCAACCATCTATGAAAGCTCTCAGAATTGCCCTTAGATGTAAAATGATTAAATAGTGGGAAATCCACTTCCGGAAAAGATGGCAAAATTGCGAAATTGTGTGAGTTTTGTGAAAAGTAGATTACTTGATGGGGATTCTTGGACTGTTCTAGACTTACTAGCCATGAGGATTGAAAACATTTCAGAAAGAACATCGGGAACTGCATGGGTTTGGCACACTCAAACATGAGTCTTTTCAATCAGGTTAATTAAACAGGGTGCAAATGAGTGGTTAAACTTGATGAAATCAATTCCATCCAGGCAGTGAGCAAAGTTTTTCAAAAATCTTCTCACTTTTGAAATGGGCAAGTACAGACCAGATGAAAAGGGTTCTCAGCTGACTGAAAACGGATGCCCGGAAAGAATGCTGAACACTTTGGAGTTGTGCAATGGAGACTCTTAGATCTGTGTTAGAGAACTGATCTCCCCAGCCCAGCTTCTCTGGTGTCTTTGGAGATGTCAGGAAGCAGATCGCCTGGTGGTATCGCTAGGGTCACGTGAGTCAGGTGTGCCTTCACAGTGCACCGCTGGATGTGATGCTCGTGCCCTCCTCACCAGTCAGCCGCCGCTCTGCTCTGCTCACGTGCCCTGGTTTTGGAAGCACTCCCCTCAGATAATGTCTTTCCCAGAGTACCTTTCCCAGTCTCTTTTTGTGTTACCGTAACAGAATATGGAGGGAGAGTGCTTTCTAAAGAGACGAGTCCTGTTCAGCTCCCCGCTGCAGACTTGTGACTTTGGAGCCTCAGTTTTCTCATTGTGAACTTGACGTTCAAAGACATAAATGAAAATGGGGAGAGTGTGGGTGTCAAATGTGAGGATACCTGGATGCTGAGGTCAATCCATGAACTACCAGACTGTGACTCATTCAAGCTGGTTTTAACTAGATGACCCAGGAAGTCCAAACCAACACCAATAAATATTCAATTGTAACAATTGTTTTAAAAAAATCCTGAGAATTTAAAAACGCAAAGAGAAAGAATGTACTGGTTCAGGCATTGCTCGCTGGGCAGCTGCCTCTGTGAAAAGAACTCGAACGCCCAACAATGACCTTTGAAAGCGAAGACACCAACATGATCTCTGTCAGGTGGAGTTTTCTGACCTCTGGGGATGGAAATGGGAATTATAGGACAAGATAGGAACCTAGGCACCAAGCACTATCTGTTTGGCAGACACAGTTATGCAGAAGTGTTTGGTGAAAGTTAGAGCAAGTCTTGCCCTGAGAACAAAAACCATCTCATGATTTAGATGCTCTGAACTTGAAGGCATTCAGTAATGAGGGAGAAGTTCTTCTCTTTCTTTCTTCCTTTTCTTTTTTTCCCCCAAGACAGAGTTTTTCTGTGTATCCTCAGCTGTCCTGGACTTTCTTTGTAGGCCACGCTGGCCTCGAACTCAGAAATCTGCCTGCCTCTGCCTGCCTGAGTGCCAGGATTAGAGGCCAGTGCTACCACACCCGGCTGGGGGTAAGTTCTAGAAGTTGATGTGGCTTGTGTTGGGATTTGTATCCCTGTTGGATGTGATCCTCAGAGTCCAGATATTGGTCAGGACACACCTGGCAACTGGATGATGAGATAGGACCCATCCAGGTAGCAATGTGTCAGAACAAGTAAACAATGCAGGCATGCTAGTCAGTGTCCCTCTGAAGAGACTTTGTGTGGTGCGGGGGGAGGGGGGAAAGGAGGACATTGCCAATAACTTCTAAACAGAATAAGCAGAATAAATGCAGAAAGCAAACCCACTTCCACCTTAAAGGCGGAAATGAATAATTATCCTCACATGGGAGAGATGCAAGCCTCTCGTGTATGAGCATACCGGGAACAAGCTGGGCATGAAGGTTCGAGACTTCGATGTTAGGTGACAGACAGAGGTGGAGGGGCCCCGTGAGCGTGTCTAAAACTTCTCAGGCCTCAATAACCACGTATAAGTAAAGGTTAAGAAAACTGGAGAGTATATGTGACAGATAGACACACACATGATGCACACATATAGATATAGACCCACACAGAGACACACATGCTCAGACACACACACACACACACACACACGATTTTGAAAAATGAAAAAGGAAAGCAGGAAAATGGAGACCAATGATTTACAAAACACGGAAAGATGTTCAAACTCATAAACAACCAAAAACACTGAATAAAAATGGTAAGATAATGTCTTTCGCAGAGTGCCTTTCCCAGTCTCTTTTTGTGTTACCGTAACAAAATATGGAGGTAGAGCACTTTCTAAAGAGAAGAGTCTTATTCAGCTCACAGTTCGTTGAAGTTTGGGCGTTCACACTGGCTCTGGTGAAGTCATTGTGTTGAACAACACAGTGTGGGAAGGAGGTGAGATCCGAGAAGGGATCCGAGAAGGGCCCAGTTTCTTACAAGAACTGATCCCACAAGACGTGACACGGTCTGCTTGAACAAGGATGGAACACTCTACACCCCAACACTTTTTGCGTCTTAACTCCCACCGGCTAGGCGCCACTCCTTAAAAAATCCCACCTCCACAGCACCTCCACACTAACCTTCTAGTACATGGACCTTTGGGGGTTAAACCATAGCCAACTGTAGCTATGGGTAAGAAGCTAGGAAGCACACATGTTCAGGGACAAGGACCACAGTGTAGGTGGGAACATCTGTTACACACGCTGGGTCTGACTCTCCAAGTTCTGTGCTCTGTTCACCAACGGTTTCCTTGCTCACTCGCTGAAGAAAATCATAAATTTCTGCTCCCAGAGCAGTCAAGAGGGCTGAGATTATGTATGTGTGTGTGTAGTTACAAGCAACTGATCACAATACATTTATAAAATGAAATACATCTTTTAAATTTTATTTATTTATTTATTTCTGGTTTATGAAATAGGGTCTCACATAGCTGGCTGGCCCAGAAATTTCTATGAACCCAGCGATAACCTTGAATTTCTGATCCTTCTGTGCTAGGATTATAGGTGCGAGCCACAATGCTTGGCTTGTGTAGTCCAAGGAATTGAATCCAGAGCAGCATGCAGGTTAGGCAAGCACTCTATCCAGGAGCTGCCTCTCTGACCCTAGCCTTATACTTACACAAAGAGAAAAAAAAATCCATCTTTAAATGTATTTCTTTCTGGTAGCTAGTAGTGTGCCTCAACAGGCAGCACCCTGCCTTTTCCAGAGACTTCCGCCCGTAGGTGGGATATAGCTTCCTCCTTCCTCTTTTCTTTCTGTCATCGTTCTGAGTTAGGTGGTTGGCTGGAACTTTTTCATATAAGGCAAGCAGCAGGCACACTTATCTTCAAAGCCGCAGCGGCTAGCCATAAGGGAGCAGATGAGGGAGCAACATTTGAAGTGTGATGGAATAGAAAAGCTGGAGAGCAGCTCGGGAGTTAAGAGTGGGTGCTGCTCTTCCAGAGGACCCACTGGTTCCCAGTGGTGGGTGGCTCACAACCACTTGTGACTTCAGCTCCAGGGAAATCTGAACTTTTATGCCTCAAAGAACTTTAAAAAAAAATCTAGAAACACTGTTTAACATCCCAGCATGTGAACTGTCCGCAGAAGAGTTGTAGGGTAACAATCCTCCCTTGTACAGAAACATCAGGAACTGAGTGACAATACCTCAGTTCCCCAGTTGATCACTGGACAAAGGACACAGAGTAGAGAAGAGAGGAGCAAAACCAGAGAAGACAGGTGTCAGAGCATGTGTGGAAATCTGCCCAGGGGGAGCACTTAGCTGGGCAGCCCTAAGAGACCCGCAGTGGCTGTTTCAGTGCTGATGACTGGTGTTAAGTCTTGTAGTCTTGGCCAAGGGCCAAGTTGCCTTTGGAAAAGCCTTCTCTTGAAAAGGGAACTCCTGTGGTCCAAAGTGACAGAAACATACAAGGCTTCTCTCTCTCTTTCTCTGTTTCTCTCTTTCTCAAATAATCTTTAACTTTTAAAAAATATGATAAAATGAAAAACTCAGTAGCTAAGCACATTCAAGGACCAAGATCAAGGTGTTATTTGGTGTCAATGAGGAGAGACAGGCTTTTAAATGGATGGTCGTGGGTCAACAGGGGCGGGGGAGTACAAAACACACATTCTGTAGACGTGAAGCAAATACATAGAACGGAAAAATGAAACTGAGAGCTAGAAGAAAATACAGATTTTCATTTTGAAGGGAAGAATGGTTTTATATGTATAAACACAAATGCAACCTGAAAAGAGGAAAAAACTGATTAAATCAATCGCACTTGAAAACTGAAACTGTGAGCTGGGCGTAGCAGAGCTACAAGATGGCGGGTCCCAAGATGGCAGGTCCCAAGATGGCGGGTCCCAAGATGGCGGGTCCCAAGATGGCGGGTGTGGCACCTGCATAACTCAGCCCTCAGGAGGCAGACACGGAGGAGCTCCAGGCACAAGCTGGCCAGCTAGGCTAGCTGTGATGGAGAGACTGAGTTCAGAGAGACACTACCTAAGCGGAGCAATAGATGAGGGTCTAATTAGCTGAGGATTTGAGAGGGTGGAGTCCATCATGGCCTCAAGGTCGCAGACAGCCGGGGCTCCTGAACGTAAACAAACCAGGAGGCAGAGAGCAGGAAATGCTCCTTTTTCCTCTTTTTATTCAGTCTGGAACCCCAGCCCAGGGGATGGTGCTACCTGCATTCAGGGTGGGTCTTCCCCTGGGTTAAACTGCTCTGGGAACTCCCCCCTCCCCCCAGAGACACACTACAATCCACTCAGGTTGACACCGTTCTGAAGACCAAACTGACCAGAAACACACATGCAAATCCACCTGCAGAAGTTACTTAATCAGTGTCTCAGACAACCGGCAACATCCCTAGCTTAAAGACTGTAATAAATCAATTAAACAACAACTACAACCTAAGCGCCCCCTGCAAACACAGACAAGGAGTTGAGCTGACAAGATGTGATGATTGAATATGGCACCTTAGCTCACTTGTCCGTCCTGGTATCCGAGGGGTGGAGATTGAAACATAATATTGTATGCATTTGAAGAGATGCCTAACACCACAGAATGGAAGAAGAAAAAACGCAACTGAAATCTAAACCAAGGCATCACGATTCAGCTTTAGGACTGACAACTTTTTCTCATGTGCTGTATCCAAAATATACCTGGAAACTCCATCCTCCCTCCCGCTGCTTGCTTAAAAAATAGAGCAATTACGGCAGAGCATGGCTTGACAGTAGCTGTCAGAACTCCCAAGGCTTATCCCCTACCCGAGAGTTGAGCCTCCGAGAACTCACAGGAAGGTTTGCTCAAGCAAGTGCGAAGCATGTGCACCCATAAAGCTCTTCGGGCAGCAGCGCTTGTGTCCTCTGAAGACTAAACACAGCCGCCAGCGTCTGACGTTCTGCAACTGGTTAAATAAATAGTGGCCCAGCACACTACTCTTCCTGTAACTAACTAGAGCGTCCCACCTTGTGTGTGTCAAAGATAACTCCGTTGGATCCTAGGAAACACCATTGGAGCCTGGGAAGTAGGACAGCATCGGAAGAAAAACAAATTTCAAGGGGCAGAGGCAGGGACCAGCAAGATGGCTCATTGGATTAAAAATAAAAAGACATTTGCCACAAAAATCTGGTGACCTGAGTTTGAGCTCCCAGAGTCTACTTAATGGTTGAGGGAGAAAAATGACTCTGCTAAGTTTTCCTCTGGTCTCCACATGAATGCCATGGCACATGGCACACATACATACCATATATACATGTACCACACAGAGGCAGGAGGGGCCCTTCTCTGCACACTGGCTTGGATCTTTCTTTTTTTTTTGTACAACATATACAGGTTGTCTATTACACTACATTTAAAAAATGTGAAATATAAAACCCGTGTCCTTTTTCCTCAGAGGTGGGCAGATTCCACAGGCAAGTAACTGAACATTTAAGCACACTCCATTCTCTTAGACTTCACACTGCTGGGTGAGTGCCCACGGGGCAATGGAGACATTCCCTCTGTGCTGGAGCCACACCTGGGCTCTGTGTCAGCTAAGTACACATTAGTGACCTTTCTGCTACTCTGCATCCTCTGCTGTTAAAACTTGAACTAACCCAAATGCACCAGCTGCTGGCCGGCCCAGGATTTGGGGGTGTTAATTGATGATGAATGCCTTATGACCGGGGCCCTTTTCACAGTTCAGGGTCACGTCATTCTACTTTTCAGTTCAGGTTAAAAATAAAAATCCTACCGTTTGTCTTTCCCGCCCCATGCTAAAAACAGCACCCTCGGAGGCTTGGCTCCCCAAGAGGCCATGAACCCACTGTGGCCCTGATAGCTTTGGTCAGCCACTGTGGCTTTGTGCTCTGTTATAGCATCGACACACTCAACTGCTGGTCTGCCTTTGGACTCAGAGCGTTTGTGGGTGACTTGTTGTGTGCCAAGCCCCAAGCAGGATGGGCTTGGCACACCCTCTTTGGTTCCTCCAGCAAAAGCCTAGAATGAAGAACAGAGCCATTTGGGGTTTCATGGAGGGCTTGGCTGATCAAACTTCCAGCTGTCATCTTGTGAAGGAGGTGGCACTGTGGCTGTCAGGGGCCTGGCTGGCTTTCTGTGGGTGTCAACAGTGAATTCCCTTGCCCCCGGGCTCAAGTGCTGGCTTTGCTGGCCTTTCCAGTGCTAGCTGGTTACTGTTTGCTTCTTCCTTGTCTGCCTTCCCATGGGACCCTGCCAGGAGGCGGGAGGTGGTCAGGCAGCCTGAGCCAAGAGCTTGCCCTGTTCTGCAGAGGCCTGAGAAGCTGGGGAGAGGCAGGAAAACAGCAGAGGAGGAAATTTCAGAGATGAGCACACAAAAGGCTGTGGGGAAAGATGGCGGCCTTTATCCAATCTGAGCTTCATCCAGTCAGGACAGCACGCTGTGAAAAGCCCACTCCTTTACATGGGAGAGGAGGACCCTACATTGATGACCCATAAAGGTCATCAAAGACCACAGTCCCTCTCTCTTCTGTCATGGAGTTGGACCACAGGGGAGACACGGCACATGGAGAGGCCTCCTGTGTCTATACTTCAATAAACTTTCTCCATCCCTGTGCCTATTCATGCGTCTCTGTACAGTTCATTAGAAAGAGGAGAGGTCCAGGAGCCTGGACACTTCAGCAGCTACCCTCTAGATAAGTGGTTCTCAATCTGTGGGTCACGACCCTTAAGGGTCACATATTGGATATTTACAGTATGATTCATAGCAGTAGAAAAATTACAGTTATGGGATAGCAAAGAAAATAATTTCATGGTTGGGGTCACCACACCATGAGGAACTGTGTCAAAGGGTCAGAGCATTAGGGAGGTTGAGAGCCACTGTTCTAGACCCGTGTCAGCCAATGACAGAGACACACAGAGGCAGCATCTCAACTACTTTTCTTTTGCTGTACGAAGGCAGCTCTAGGAGAAAGCTTTTTGATCTAGGCTTGCAGCCCCATAGAGATGAGTCAGTAGTTCTGGAGCAAAGGTGCAGCAGCAGGAAGAGCTGGGAGCTCACATCTTAATCCGCAAACAGAAGGCAGAGAGCCCTCTGGTGTCTTTTGAAGCCATACATTGCACATGTCCTCTAACAAAGCCACACCTCCTGACCCTTCCCAAACAGTTTCACTAAATAAGGACCAAGTATTCAAACATCAACCCTAACACAGCCACTCGGACTTTTTAAAGATGAGCTGCTCAGTGGACACTCATGCTTTCAAATCCCCGCATTGAACAGGCAGAGGCAGAAGGATCTCTGTGCTTTGAGTAGTTCTACATAGTGAGTTCCACTACATGGCTACACAGTGAGACTCTGTCTTAAACAGAAGGAACAAAAAAGGATTGGGAAGGATGAGAATGAGGATGGCTGAAGATATGGCTCAGCGGTCAACAAGGCTGCTCTGGAAGAGGATCTGTGTTCACTCCCCAGCACCTGCACTCTCACACAGACATACATGCAATCAAAACACCAGTGTACGTCAAACAAATTAATTAATTAAAAATAGTTTTAAAAAGAAGCTACAACTGTATTTTTAAAAAAAAAGATGAAAGAAAGAATGAAAAAAAAAGAGATGAGCTTCTAACAAATGCTAAGAGGCCTAAAATGGTTCCCATGAGACCGTGAGCATGTTTCGTCCATTGGGGACTTTGTGCATGCCTATTCATGTGGAGTGTGTGTGTTTTCACACTTACAGATGAATATATAAGCATGTCTAAGTGCTCAAGTGTAAGTATGTTAGGTGTTAACAAGTGTATACACCCTTGAACCCCGAGCAAATGCGAGCATCCCGTGGCTGCCTGAGTAGTTCCTGGTCTACCTAGAATCCTGTTCTAAGCATGGGCCAGTCCTCCAACATTTAGACAAAGAAAGGCCAGGGACAACAGCTGCCAACTGTGGAAGGTCAGACATGTGGGTGCCCCAGAGTGGCCATCTGAGCCTCTGTCTGAAGCAGCGGGGCCATCAGTGGGCAGGTCCCTCAGTGGACATGGAGACAGCTTTCCATTGTTCCTGGGATGCTGTGCGCTTTCGGTTCCTACTGGATTCCTGGCTCCATGTGTGGGTGTGGGTATGGATGTGTGGGGGGGGGGGTGCCACTCATTGGCTTTGGCTGGCAGAGAGCAACTTGCATTTCTGGCTAAGCCCAGAGAAAAGAGAGACTTCTGAAAGGAAGGAGAGAGGGGGCAGTGTTGTTAAAGGAACCTGGGAGAAGCCTTAAGAAAACGTAGGCAGAGTCAAAGTGCAGAACACTCAGCTCACAGGATTGTTTCTTTCCTGGAGGCTGAAATTCACGGGCAGTCAGCCAGCAGCCACATTAGGATAGGAAATGTAATCTGTTTATAATAAGTTTGAAAACTGCCTCTCATTGGTGCAGAGTGCATAGAGGGCACCATGGTGAGGGGGTCCTCGCCTGCCGTCCATGGCAAGCTCACCTAAGGTGACAAGTCACTGTTTGCGGAGTCCAGCCTCTGGTATACCTCCTTGCTCAGCCACCTATCCCTCCAGAGCAGATAAACACATGACCAAAGGCGACAGCTGGAGTAGCTGAGCGCCAGTCCCAGCTGCTTCTCCCTCCCCCGCGGCTGCCGGAGGGCAGCCACAGAAGCAAAGCAGCAAATTGACCTCTGCAGGTTGGAAGGCACCCCACAGGCCACACAGTCCCAACGACACAGGAAGCTGGGTGCCCTACACCCACATTCTCCTGCAGGTCCTGGGCTGAGCAAGGCGGCAGCTCTGGCAGATCCCCACCTCCTCCTCCCCCCAAGGCATTGTTCTCCCGGTGTCTGGGCTTCCCCGTGTCACCTGCGTCTTGCTTTTCAGAACAATGGTGAATGAAAACAGCAGCCAGCACTTACTGGGCACTTGCTGCAGGCTGGCTGGCGTCTGAGCACTTCGAAAGCCTTGTCTCCAGGGAGATGTGGGTCACCATTTTGTAAATGTGGAAATGGGAGTGTAGAGGACTCCTACAATATGCCCAAACTCTCAGTGTCAGTGGAGTCTGGATCTGAGCCCAGGTTTTTCTAGCTCCAGGGTCCAAGCAGCTACTGTGACCACTGCCCTTATCCCACCCTGACTCCCACACCTTCCATGTGGAAGTCCACAGCTTGAATCCTCCCTAGCTAAAAATCCCGGAATTGACACTGGACTGTTTAAGACTGATTCTAGAACCTTCTTCAGACCTCTTTAAATTCTGATCCCTGGAGGACATCCTGCCCCTCCATTTAAAAATTGAGCAAACTATTTTAGTCAGTTTTGGAGAAGGTTCCATGAGGTGCTGAGAAGAAGGCAAATTCATTTGTGAAAGGCTCTGTAGATGTCTGTTAGGTCCAGATTCATGACCTCTGTTAGAGTCATTTTTCTTTGTTTAATTTCTGTTTTGTTAACCTGTCCTTTGTTGAGAGTGGGGCATTGAAGTCTCCCACTATTAATATGTGGGGATCTATTTGTGGGTTAAGTTTTATTAACGTTTCTTTCAGAAATGTGGGTGCTCTTGTACTTGGGGCATAGATGTTCAGGATTGTGATGTCTTCTTGGTGGAATTTTCCTTTGATGAGTATGAAGTGACCTTCCCCATCTCTTTTGATTAATTTTGGTTAAAAGTCTATTTTATTAGATATTAGAATAGCTACTCCTGCTTGCTTCTTGGTTCCATTTGCTTGGAAAACCATCTTCCAGCCCTTTACTCTCAGGTAATGTCTATCTTTGTGACTTAGGTGTGTTTCTTGTATGCAACAGACTGTTGGATCTTGTTTACACATCCATTCTATTAGTCTGTATCTTTTATGCAATTCCCATCAAACTACCAACACAGTTCTTTACAGAACTTGAAAGAAAAATTCTCAACTTTATATGGAATAACAAGAAACCCAGAATAGCTAAAACAATCCTCAACAAAAGATCTTCTGGAGGTATCTCCATCCCTAATCTCAAGCTGTACTATAGAGCAGCAGTAATAAAAACTGCATGATATTGGCATAGAAACAGAATAGTTGATCAATGGAACCAAATAGAAGACCCAGAAATAAACCCACACATTTATGGACAACTGAGTTTTTACAAAGATGCCAAAGCCATACAACGGAAAAAATAGAGCATCTTCAACAAATCGTGCTGGTCTAACTGGATATCTACATGTAGAAAAGTGAAAATAGATCTATACTTATCACCCTGCACAAAACTAAGGTCCAAGTGGATTAAAGACCTCAACATAAAACCAGACACACTAAACCTGTTAGAAGAAAAAGTGGGGAAAAGCCTTGAACTCATTGGCATAGGAGACAATTCCTGAACAGAACATCAACAGCACAGGCTCTAAGATCTACAATTAATAAATGGGACCTCATGAAACTGAAAAGCTTCTGTAAAGCAAAGGACACTGTCATCAGAACAAATGACAGCCTACAGATTGGGAAAGGATCTTCACCAACCCTATATCTGACAGAGAGCTAATATCCAGAATATATAAAGAACTCAAGAAGTTAAACACCAACAAACCAAGTAATCCAATTAAAAGATGGACTACAGAGCTAAGCAGAGAATTATCATTAGAGGAATACCAAATGGTAGAGAAGCACTTAAAGAAATGTTCAACGTCCTTAGTCATCAGGGAAATGCAAATAAAAACAACCCTGAGATTTTACTTTACACCCATCAGAATGGCTAAGATCAAAAACTCAAGTGACAACACATGCTGGAGAGGATGTGGAGAAAGGGGAACCCTCCTCCATTGCTGGTGGGAATGTAAATTTGTACAACCACTTTGGAAATCAATCTAGCATTTTCTCAGAAAACTAGGAATAGTGCTTCCTCAAGATCCAGCTGTACCATTCTTAGGCATATATCCAAAATATACTCAAGTATACAACAACAAGGACATTTGCTCAACCGTGTTCATAGCAACTTTATTCATAATAGCTAGAATCTGGAAACAATCCAGATATCCCACAGTTGAGGAATGGATACAGAAATTGTGGTACATTTACACAATGGAATACTACTCAGCAATTAAAAACAAGGAAATCATAAACTTTGCAGGCAAATGGTGAGAACTAGAAAAGATCATCCTGAGTGAGGTATCCCAGAAGCAGAAAGACACACATGGTATATACTCACTTATAAATGGATATTAGACATATAATATAGGATAAACATTCTAAAATCTGTACACCTAAAATAGCTAAGCAAGAAGGAGGACCTTGGGTAAGATGATCAGTCCTCATCCAGAAAGGCAAATGGGATAGACATTGGAAGAGGGAGAAAACAGGAAACAGGCCCTACCACAGAGGGCCTCTGAAAGACTCTACCCAACATGGTATTGAAGCAGATCCTGAAACTCATAGCCAAACTTTGGGCAGAGTGGGGGAAATCTTATGAAGGAAGGGGGAGAGGAAAGACCTGAAGGGGACAGGAGCTCCACAAGGAGAGCAACAGAACCAGAAAAGTCTAGGCACAATGGTCTTTTCTGAGGCTGATACTCCAATCAAGGACCATGCATGGAGATACCCTAGAACCCCTGCACAGATGTAGCCCATGGCAGCTCAGTGTCCAAGTGGGTACCCTAGTAAGGGGAACAGGGGATATCTCTAACATGTACTCAGTGGCTGGCTCTTTGATCACCTCCCCCTGAACAGGGAACAGCCTTACCAGGCCACAGAGGAAGACAAGGCAGCCAGTCCTGATGAGACCTGATAGGCTAGGGTCTGATGGAAGGGGAGGATGTCCTCCCCTATCAGTGGACTGGGGGAGAGGCATGGGAGGAGAAGAGGGAGGAAGCTTGGGATTGGGAGGGGCCAAGGGAAGGGGCTACAGCGGGGATACAAAGTGAATAAATTGTAATAAAAAATTATTGAACCATTAAAAAAAAGAATGATAAAAAAAATTGAGCAAACAATAAACCTTATAGAAAAAAGGAAGGGGAAAAAAGCAAGAGAATTGGCGTCACAGGAATCTAACTTCCCATTCTGTGTTTACCTCTCACCAACTCTGAGCCACCTGCTCAACCTCTCTACATTGCCAGTGCCCCATCTGGAAGCAGAGAGCCCTGACCTGCTCACCACCCCCATAGGGTTGCTGTAAGAAATAAAGAGTTAAGCCAGCCTGGTGGCTCAGGCCTGAAATCACAGCTTGGGGTGGGGGTGGGGAGCCGAGGCATGAGGATCTTATCAAGCTCAAGGCTTGCTTGGGCTACAGAGTGAGTTCAAGGTTAGCCATGGAACTCAGTGAGCACCTTTCTCAGAACTAAAAGTAAGAGGGGGACAGGGAGGGAGCAACTTGGTTCCCAACCCAACAAAACGTTAAATGAGCAGGTCTGGGTTTGCATGTGACCACAGCTCTAGCGAGGATGTGGTGACAAACGTGATACAGCGCAGAAGACGTGGGGCCTGATCAGTCGTCACCAAGCTTTCACAGTTACAGAAAGGTAACTCCCAAGAGTCCCCGGTTCCAAGAGAAGATTTGGCCTAAGGCACACAGACCTGAAGCTCTAGACAACACATGTGGCTGCGTATTTCTAATTCTACTGCCACTCCTGGTAGTAGAATGCCCCTGAAGAAGGGGCATGATGAAAAGGGGGCTGGGTATGGTGGCCCTGACGAAGAAGGCACATCCCCGGGAGCAGGCAGTGAGACTCCCGGTGCAGCCTTGGTCAGAGTCAGCCTCACCTGTCCTGAGCGGTGTGTAAACCACCCCTAAGATACATTGTATCCCAGGAATGAACAGGTTGAAAGATACAGGTTTACAGGAAAAAAAAAATTCCTGTCTTCTTCAAACCCAGCTCTCTCCAAGAACCTCCTAGTCCTTCTCCCAGAAGCCTCTCCTGACCTCCTTCCAGTATTGAAAGGACACCTTGTCTACCACAAGGCTGCGCGCCACACCCTATCCATTTACCTGGCTTTACTCAACCTTTGTAACACGTGTTGCTAACAATGTCATATGTCTGTTCATTGTTTATGTTATTGTTTTTCTCCTCTAGTTGGCTGCTGCAGGAGATGTCCCTAGATCCCCTCCCTACTGACAACCATCCTGAAAGGATTCCTAATTCAAAGAATAGGCTCACTAAACAGAAGCTGAGTTAAAAAAAAAAAAAAAAGAAAGAAACATTTACAAGCTTAGTATGTGTTCTAGTTAGCTGTGGATCTTTATTTCTTTTAGATTTAGTCATTTTATATTTTTGAGTGTTTTGCCTAAATGTATATGCTCTGAGTGCCTGCCTGGTGCCTGCAAAAGTCGAAAGAGGGCATCAAATCTCCTAGAACTGTAGTTACAGACAGTTGTGAGCAACCACGTGGGCCCTGGTATTGAACCCTGAGTCCTCTGCAAGAGCAACAAGTACTTTTAAGCACTGAGTCAGCTCCAACCCAAGTAGTTTTAATTCTCAGCTTGACACGGCCTGAGAAGAGAGTCTTAATTGAGGGATTGCCTAGATCAGATTGGTCTGAGAGCATGCCTGTAAGGAGTGTCTTGTTACCTGATACAAGAAATCCTAGCCTACTGTGGGTGGCATCATTCCCTGGGCCAGTGCCCCTGGGCTGGGTAAGAAAGCTAATGAACCCTGAAGTGGAATGAGCCAGCAAACAGCATTCTTTGGGGTTTCTGCTTCAAACTCCTGCTTGAATTACTGCCCTGACTTCCTTTAGTGATGGACCTATGAGATGGACAAATACTCAACAATAGAAAGGGATGAATTATAAAATACAAATAGACCCTAAACACAGCACCCTGAGAGGTGAGTGCACAATTCCTACTCCCATTCATTACATTCTAGAGAAGGTAAAGTTTGCCTTAGGAAGTATTTAGAGACAGAGATAAAGTGGGAAGGCCATATTTGACAAGTCCCTAAAAGAAAAATGAGAGCGTCCACTTTCAGGAAGCTGGAGACATTCCTGTCCCTCCCTCCTGCTGAGCATCACTAAGAACTGTGGATGTTATGTTGGGAAAATACAAAAGGTTCTGGAAGAAGGAGAGAAAAACAGGCTGACCAGCCACCTGGGGGGTGGGGCAGAAGGACAGCATGGCAGAGTACCCTCTGCTCATTTCGCTCCTGTATCACAGGCATGAAGCTGAAGACGGTCAGTAGCAAGACTGCCAGTCCAAACCTACTCTAAGAACCTGGAAAAGGGGTGGCTCAGAAGACAGAGAGTCTTAGACAATAGCTTTCCTCTCCGGGCTCCACCACAGAAGACACGGAAGCCCACCCCATGGGGAACCTAGCTTCCCGCTGTTGCCAGGGGAGCTCCTCTGCTGACCCACCTCTTACCAGGTTGGTGTTCAAGACTGAATAGCATATGAGACTTCTCATCCATGTCCAAGGGCAACAGGTTTGCCTGGTGTCAGGCAGACAAATTCAGGAGCCTGGGCTTCTAACCCACAGCAATAAGGAGCCTTTCTCTTCGGATGTCAACAGAAGCTGCTGGAGAACCTGGCCTTCCATCCTTACCTGGCAATAAGGAGCTGGCCCTCACTCACCAACATGTGAAGCCAATTAAAATGGAAGACGGGTAAATAAGATCTCCCCAAACGTCAAGATTTCGATGGAAAGTACTCATGCTAAAGTATTTAAAGCTGAATAATTTTTAAAAAGCACAGTAAATTCTAATACTGGGATGCAATATTATCTGACAAACTTTGTCTTTTTCTAAGATATGGTTTCTCTGTGTCCCTGGCTGTCCTGGAACTCCCTGTGTAGACCAGGCTGGCCTCAGACTTGGAGATCTGCCTGCCTCTGCCTCCAGAGTTGTTAGGATTAAAAGTGTGCTCCACCATTCCTGGCTCCTTGTGACAGATAAGTTTAAGGCATCTATAAGAATACTTCAAAGGGCAATGACAGTAATCTTGTGCTCATGAAACAAATGACAAAAATAAGAAAAAAAAAGAATGGAAATCTGAAAGTCTCATAAGCGGAACTAACACACAGAGACACATACAAACACACACAGAGGAGTCTGGAAGAACAACAGAACACCTCTGTGGAGACAGTAAAGGCAAAATGTAAGGAAAGGAGGGGGAAACCGATGAATTGGGTGACAGGACAATAGAGAATAAACTGAACAAAAGATAGGCGGGGGTCAGGAGGAATGGAGCCCCAGGGACCCGTGGGGTAGAAGCAATGTGTGCCTCTTAGGGCACTGGAGTTCTGAAAAGAGGAGGGAGAGAAAACAGAATGAAAAATGTACAGCAAAACAATGGCTCAAATGTTCCCCAATGTAATAAACGTCATTAGCTTGTGGATAAAAAGAATCTAGGCAACCCACTTACAACAGCGTCAAAATATAAAATATGGGCCAGTGAGAGGGCCAAGTGCCAAGTCTGACAACCAGAGCTAAAGTCCTTGGGGCCCAATCCCCAAGGGAGAGTTAGCTCCCAAAAGTTTTCCTCTGACATCCATAAGCATATAGTGGCACATGCGTGCTCTCTCTCTCTCTCTCTCTCTCTCTCTCTCTCTCTCTCTCTCTCTCTCTCACACACACACACACACACACACACACACACACGGAATGTGATTTAGAGAGAGAGAGAACTATTTAGGGCAAACGTGAGAGAAGATGAAGGCTGACTATATACCACAGTGAGATGCCATAAATGCACGCATGGCCCCGAGGGGGGAAATGCAGCATCTACACCAGGAACCAGCCAGGACCCAGAGTGGAGGAACTTTTCTCCTGACCAGGGGGGTTCAGAACTAAAAAATGTTTTCTTTCCTCACTTAAGAATCTGCCTTAATTCTGCCTACCATCCCCCACTGTTCCTCTTTCCTAGTTTCCTCTCCCCAGGGCCTCCCTGTCAGCTGTCTGCTGCCACCTCCAGCAAGATCAAGTCAGCAGCCCTGGCTCCAGCTCAGAAATCATCTGCCAGGCCGTTAGGTGCTCAGAGCTCTGTCCTTCCTTTTCTTTCAGGTGCTGGGGAAAGCAACGCAGTGCCTAACTGAAGGAGAGGTTGAAAATGCAAAGCATCTGGTCCAGAGAGTTCTTGGAGGACCAAACCTCTGGCCACAGGCAGGAGAAGGGGTCCAGTGAGGCCAAGGAAGGTGCTGCCTTAGTGAGAAGCCAACGATCTGATCTGTGCCAGACACCCTGAGGTTTTGTGTCTTTGGATGCAGCAGAAGCTGTGTAAATGTTCTCCATGTCGGGCTGAGAATCTCTAGGAAGTACTTTGTGCTTTGACTGTTCTGGTTCCCACGGGAGAGGCTGGACACTCAGGCCTGTGTGTGCCTTCTTTTACTATTATTATTCCTAAGTGGGGTGTCAGCTCATAAACAAAGCTGTCAGCCTAGAAGCCCCGTGTAAGCCCAGAGCTCCGCTGTATCAATGAGTATTTTTAGCCTTGGCTGGCTGGGATTCTAGCTAATGGACCAGCATTCCAGGCTTGTGGTGGCCTCAGCCAGCACATGGAACCACTGGACCTGGTCAAACTCCAGAATGGGTTTAACTGATTCGAGACGCCTAGTTCAGCTACCTACAGAAGGTCAGTTCTCATTCTCCTCAAAGTTTGATATATATATATATATATATATATATATATACACACACACACACACACACACACACACATATGGACAGAGAGAAAGAGAAGAGGGAAGACAAGAGGAGAAGGGAAAGGAAGGAAAGGAAAAAGAAAAAAGAAAAGAAAAAGACTCGAAAGATAGAGGTGCTCCTGGGGAGGAATATTACTAAAGATTCACAAATGGAGCAATTTTCTGGTAACAAAATAAACATTATTAAATTGTCCTTGCAAGGTGGCAAATTGGTGGAAGAGTATTTTATTATTCTTTTCAGTGAACCTAGGCTGGGATGTGCGTTAAAATGCACCCTGTGAAGAGTGTATTCTTTATTTCTGGGCCCCGCCTCCCTGCAGGTGGTATCCACACCCGCCCTGGGGCTGGGCCAGGGCTGCCTTGGGCATTATCCTCTTCTCTGACTTCTCCACACAGGGCCCAGAACAAGGGCGGCAGCCCCTCCTCCTCAGACCCAGGTGCTGGGACTCAGCTCACCGTCTGTACTGTGGGGGAATAACTGTGCTGACTGGCCTGGGAGTCACCTTCCTGTTCCAGAAGTTTGAGAAAGGTGCTGAACCCTACTGACCCGGGGGTCCCTTCCTCTCCTGCCCCTTGCTTTGCTTGGCTATGAAACTAAAGATAGGGTTCCATGTTCGTGAGCTGTGTTTCAGCTAGGTTTTTAGTTTTCAAAGTTGACGTGACCGTTAAAGTTGAAGTGACCATGTATTTTATGGGTGTGGGTACCAATGTGGGCCATTCTCAATGTTTTCTTCCATCTCGAAGATCTCATGTTCCAGCCGAAGAAAAGACCTGTACGAAACCTGGTCCCTCCCTACTGGTAGGAAAGACTACTTTCTTGGTGTCTCTTGCTCCTTTCTGCAGAAGTCAACCAGAACCCACAACGGGGCCTTCTTTGTCTAGAGCAGCTGCTGTTCAGCAGTCCCTTGGTTTGCTGGTGGCTTGGGAGTCTTCTGGGTGAAAGCAGGTGAGTGCAGAATGACGTTATTCGTAAGGTTTGACTCAGGCTCTGCCCTTGCAACAGTCCCCCCTGTACCAAACAGACACGAACACCTGTAAAAAGAGAAACTGCTCTGTGCTGTCATTAAAAGTGACAAAATCCAAACTGTCCCGGGTTCAATAAGAGAAAACCCATGGTGACATGCCTCTCTCCACTTAAAAGCCGTCAATCCAAATTAAGTAACAACAGCAACAACAGCAATAACAAAGCGATGTTTCCCACACCATTTGCCCAGCTTCTGCTGCCAGTGTTCAGCCTGAACCAATTTCCATGCTTGAGTTATTAACTTATGAAAATAGGCGCAAAGGGGGGGAAATGTGTACCCTTCCCCGGCTGCAATATTACTCATCGCTATGGCTGAGTGGGTTCCAACACAAAGGCGTGTTATTCTGCCTGCCAGTCTCTCAGTTTTGAACAAAATGCAGCTCGCTAATGGGTTCTGCCTCATATACCTTTCTGTAATCATTACGTTGCCATTCTCTGTAATCTATCCTTTTTTTTTTCCAAGAAGAGTGCGTGCATTAGTCAGACGTGCACATGTCTTGTAAGTCCCCTTTCGTTTGGGGCTGGAAAGAAAGGTCACGAAGCTGCCAGTCACTTGGGGTGAGCACCCATAATGCACCCATTATGCACTGATCTTGGCAATATTTGGAAATAGTAATGGCTGACTGTGAATAGAGTCTGAAGACCTAGTGAACTGGGACAGTGATGCGAATGATGAAGGGAATCTGGAAGCAGTCAAGAGAAGATGGCATGACGGGGACTCTTCCACCCATCCCAGCTTGGCATGTCTTTGGGGATCATGGTGGACCATATGTCCCTCCGCCAGGTGGAGATACCTGCTTATGGACTGAGCAGTTTCAAGTTTTCCACTTGGACTCCTATACTGCTGACTATAGCCTATATTTGGCAATTTCTAACTTGTGTTCAGAAGCACTGCTTTACGCCTGGGGAGGCAGCTCCGTTGATAGAGTCCTTGCTACTCATGCATGGGAACCCGAGTCCAGATCTCCAGTATCCACACACAAAGTCAGGTGTGGCAATGGAAGGAACCCAGCGCCAAACTCTGGCTATTATAGGTGCACGGGTAAGCACATGCACAGGCATACATGAACCATGTGTATACATAGATGCACATAGAAGAGTTGTTCTATACTAGCTTGAGCCAAGTGTGTAAAGGAACTGAGTGATATCATGCGTTCGGAAACTCCAAAAATGGTTGTAGAAATCAAGACCTGTCAAGTGTTTTGGGGATGGGGGGGGGGTTTGTTGGTGGTGGGTAACAGCTAAAATTGCTAGTGAAGAAAACAATTAGGCAAAAACCAAAACCAAACCAAACCAAACCACAAACAAACAAACAAAAAAACCTTGAGACTACACAGGAAAAGCTGGGACACACAATTTTCAAACACCAAGTCTGAATTGCTAGCACCAGCTACCACGGGGCTGTGCTTCTTGCAAGCAGGTGTCCCTAACGCAGCCTGAAAGAAGTCTCCCCCCCCCTCCCCCCCCCCCCCCCCCGCCATCACGGGGAAAGTCTTCACCAGATTCTTTCCCAGTCAACTCCACAGCCGCTGACCTCTGTATAAGAGCAAGTGTGTTCTTTCATCTTCCCGGAAGTGCTAATGAATACTTTGGTTTTGCTCTTTTCTCCTCGTTAAGACAAATGAGCTCTATTCTGCCCCCAGGAAGCTGCTCTAACCCCTAAGCCAGCCCCTCTCCTTCCTGCTCAGCAGAGCTCATACCTCTCTAAGGGGCCTGTCCTGTCAGGTGGCCTAAGGGCCTACCTTGCCTAGTTCAGCCTCAGCCTCAGGGCCCCTCCTTACCACTCATCCACTCACTACTCTGGGCCTAGCAGCATGTCTGAGGTTATCTCAAACATGGAAGTCCTGACAGAACCACAGGCATGTTACACTTCGCAGTCAGCGTGTGACGGAAAGGCTGCCAAGCTTCGACAGGATTTAGGAAGACAGCAGCCCCAAAAGATCTTTAGAGACTGTGCAGCCCAACCCTGTTCACTTCACTTTTGAGTCAAAATGTCTCACTGGCCTGGAACTCTGGGGATCTTCCCGTCTCTGCCTGCCCAGAGCCCAGCTTTTCGCTAGGTGAGTGCTTGTGTGACAAGCATTTTCTCAATCTAACTAACTCCCTAGCCCGCCCCCCCACTTCCTTTTAACAGTATGAAATGAAGCAGAGTGGTGTGTACAGACCTGAATTGCCAGGGTAGTGGACCCTGGACCAAGGCAGGATACAGTTCACGATGCTTGCCCACTGTCCATATAGTTTTCCTACCCAAGATCCCCTTCTCGCCTTTCCCAGGGCTAGCACAAAGCCATCAGACCCTGCTGGAGGACAACCCGAACACTGCCTTACCCAGAGACCACTGAAGGTAGGAAAAAAGGGCCTTCATGCAACTGCAAGGGAATGGTGGGCCTCTGGGACATAGCTGTGAGCCGCAGTGACCAGTGAGGATTCATCACGGATGGCTCCATACGGGCACAAGACCTACATGGCTGCTAACGTGTCAGAGAAGCGAGAGGGCCACCTGAACAGTACCCCTGGGGATCCTACCCTGAGCAAACAGAACCCTCCCTTTCCCACCCCAATTATGACCAGTATGAATGACAGGCCACATCTTACTAGATGTGTGCTTAGGGCTGTATCCCCCACATCTACCCCTAAGGGATATGATGGCTGATATGGACAGGCTCTAGAGTCACCTAGGAGACAGCCCTCTGAATGATACCCGGGAGGCGTTCTCGAGATGGGTTTACTGAGTTGGGAAGACTTCCCTTACCCATAGACAGCAGCATGTTTCAGGTGAATTCCATAAAGTGACAAGCTGAGCATCAGTGCTCATCCCTCTGGGCTTTCTGACTGAGTGTGCAGCGTGTCACTTCAAGCGTCTTTAGCCAGCCCTTCCCACCATAGTGGATTATGAGCCAAAAGTAAGTCCACCCTCCTTCATACTGCTTCCTATCACACATTTTGCCATAGAAACAAGAAAAGTCACTAGTGCTGGTGGCTTCGTTGGGGAGTTCCTTTCTTTATCTCCTTCACCATATTACAGAGATGTAAGTAGATAGCTCTGTACCCTGAAGTACCTTCCAACTGCCGTGCAAAACAATCTCCAGGCCTCTGCTCACTCACAAAATTGAGACTGTAGCCAATGAGCCATCTCGTCCCCCGACAGCAGCCATCTCTCTGAACTTGACTGCCCTAAGTGCTCCATACAAGTCCAATCAGGCGGCATGTTCTGTCACATGTGGCTAATTTTCATTAACTGCATCTGGTCTTAACTAAAACCCAAGCTGCTGGGCACTCCTAGGAGGTGAAGAACCTTCTCAAGCCTTGGTTCAGAGGATCTGTTTTTCTCAACAAGGGCTCACACAGGTGCAAGGGGTGATGAGAGTGGCTGGCAGTCTCTCTCTCTCTCTCTCTCTCTCTCTCTCTCTCTCTCTCTCTCTCTCTCTCTCTCTCTCTCACACACACACACACACACACACGCACACATACACACACACACACATCCTCTTTGCTTACAGCCTCATATGCCAGATTGCTGTTTGGAAACCATTGGCAAACCCAAGCGGCACAGAACCCAGAAGTATGAACGGGGGTTATGTTTTTAAGTTCTTTTCCCCTTCAAGGAAGGGAAGAGAGCTGAAGCTGTTGATGGAAAAACACACTTAAGTGGATCAGCACTGGGTAGCCATGTGCACATCTGTTCTTAACAGGTTTCAGCTGAAAATATACCTAGATCTGTTTATGTGGAACCAGCTAAACATGATAAGATTACAACTTGGAGGCTAACAGTAGAGTTAGGAGTCGGGGAGGGGGTGGGGGGGGGAACCGTCCACACTCAGTCTGTGTATTCGTTCCTCACACTTTACCGCAGATGTGTTGACTGGGCTGGATTTGCTGTGAATTTTAAAAGCCAGAATGGTTCAAGATTAGTTACAGACAAACTCAAGATGTTCCCACCGCCTTTCTGCAGCTCAGCCCCTCGTGTGAGCCCAGAAGGAGACTACAGCTTGAAAGTCTCTTGAATTTGAGGGTGTTATGGCCCATGAAAAGACAGTGTGCTATCTACTCACACATGGGGAACATAGAACAACTCAGAGAACAACTCAAAAAAAAAAAAAAAAGAGGAGGAGGGATTTCCTTTGGGCCAAGGTTACAGATCATGGTTGACTTGTTTTATGGGTTATAAGTCTTCGGCAAGAACATCAGTGTGGTGGGAGCTTGTGGCATGTCATGGCAGACAGGAGAGAGACAGGGACAGAGAGATGGGTGGGGGAAAGTTTCCTTCACCTCCCACTAATGGCATCAAATTCTGTACCCATCCGAATTACACTCCTGGATTAGGTGAGAACCCTCACTCAACCAATAATTTCTCAAGAATTGGATCCACCAGCTGAGGCCCAAAACTTCAACACAGGAGACGTCTTTGCGGAGGGGGAGGGATTTTATATCTAAGTCATTATAGATAGCAAAGTCCCCCCAGGAAGGGCAGGCATGTGCCGAGGCCTCTTTCTGCGGGCCCTGTGCTCTCTCAGGGGACTTTTGATTTTGAGTCTACTCCACCCTGAAGCTGCACTGTCAGCCCAGCACAGAGCTGAGCAAACAGGATGAGGTGATATTCTTAGAGCCCTGGCACTCCAGAGGAAAGACTCTCCCACCTAACCCTCGAGGTAAGGCCGCGACTCACATACTCACTGGGCCTAGAGGTAACCGAAGGAGTAAGGGACAGCAACTGGCTGGAGATGCCTTCAGCCGGCTGACACTGGGGGTGTGCAGACCCTGTGGGCCAGCTTTCCTGAGTTTTGCAAAGATAGAAATCACTGGAGTTTGACCCGGTGGCGGAGGACTGAAGACAAATCAAAACCTCAGCCCTGCTGTGGCTTTTGAGCCCTCCATAGGTCCTTTGGTGCCTCCACAGACGGGAGGAAGGAGCTGCGTTGGCTTTGCCTGTTCTGGGCTCTGCCCACTGGCTCCCACCTCCCAGTTCAGGAAGGCCTCCTCTTAGGCAAAAGTGCCCTTCGCCACGTTCCCTCCAAATACACCAGTCTCCGTATGTTGATTCCATTGGCTTGAAATATGCACTCCTCTACAGACATCTATCCACAGTGATCTCTAAAAATTGATTATCGGTCTATGAAATGCACCACAGGACACAGACATAATAGTCACATGGCCTCAGAAACAATCAGCTGAAATTGACATCTTAGAACATCTGGTGTGGGGGCGGGGGTGAGCTGTTGGGGGGGATAAGGGTCTCATGCTATGAGCACTCACCTAGTTTAGTTCATCAAGAATCATGTCCTTTAATAAGCACACCACAGGAAAACAATTATGGTTGGCAGTTTGATTACATGGGAAATTCTAGAACAAAGGACACATCACCCACAATTCTATGACCCGTTAGATGATACTGAATTTTAATTAAAAAACATTAACATGTTAAATTGATGGCAAGGAGTATCGCTTCGAGGTTTTCAGAAGGAACCAGGATGGCACAATATGGCTGATGGGTTGTCCTAACTGTGCAATGGGCTTTGTGGCTTTTTGTCTGAGGCTTTCAGGGTTCTGTTTGTTTTTTAAAGACGTTCTTACTGTGAGGCGCTGGCTGGCTCCAAACTGGCTTAGAGGCAGGAGGCTGCCTCTACCTCCCAGGTGCTGAGATTACAGGTCTGCATACCATGTGTAAACGGTATAGCTTGGGTAGAGAAGAATCCAAGCCCCTCACGTCTGCAGCGGGGAGGGTGGTGGGGTTCAGGAAGGGGGCTTTCTTCTCCCCCCGTTATGTCCAAGGTACATCCTGAAAGAGGACCCACAGTTAAAATCCCCCACCTGCCCAAGTGGTTACTGCCCCCAAAATGAAGCTTTTGGCATTTTTTTGTTTCTTTTTTTTTTTTAGCAGGGAACTTGATGCTATTTCCAGGCGATTAGCTTAAGAAAGCCTTCTTCAGTGGTGCCAATAAATGGAAACACTCTCCCGAAAGCAGAAGCTGAACAGGATAGCAACAGGCAATGACATTCAAACCAGCTCCACTCACTCCAAGGGCTTCTGAAAGGATGCATTAACTGAATAGGATGTCCAAGTGCTCTAAGCCGGTCGGCCCTCTGGAGCAGCTGAGCTTCCCGTACCCTTTCTGGACAAGCCCCTAGGTCATGCTGTGTCAGAGTATACCCAGAGTTCTGCAAAAGAGGAGGCACTTTGCCCCAACCACAGAGCACTGAGCTGTGGCCGGGAGTTCTTGGGGAAGACACTGGCTTGTGTCCAAAGAGGAAGTAGCTGCCTGGGTCTCGGGAGCCCACAACAACCAGCTTCACACCTGGGGCAGAGAATGTACTACAGGGCACTAAGCCAGCCTAGCACACGTGCTGAAGGATTTGGGTCTTGGGATGTGGAGAATCAGTCCCACCATGTGGGAGTGAGCCAACTGCTACTGCCCTAAGGTGGGTAGAGATGGCACAGGGGCTGACTGTAGAGTCAGCCGCAGCGGGGGGACACCTCCATTTCCTCCAAGGCAGAGAACGGAATGCATTCTGAGAGCAGCTCCAGACCTCCGACAGTACAACACGTAAAATGAGTGCCATCCTCAGAACCCAAGTTACAAACAGCTGGGTCAAATGCGTGTCATCTCAGCATTGGGGAGGGTGAGAGATTTGTCTCAAAAAAAAAAAATCAGAAAAAGACGGTAAGTGGCTAAGGAATGATGCCTGAGGTTGCCCTCTGGCTTTCACGCACACAGCTACCTACAGCCCTAGCCCCCAGCCCCCCTCCACTCCCACAGGCACACACATTCTACACCGTATCATGATTCTGTGGATCCTCAAACCTGTATAGACAAAGAAGTCATCATGGGAGGAACTATTCTACTTTGCTTTTCATTGCTGTCATAAAACAATGGCACAAAACCACTTGAAGAGGAAAGGGTTTGTTTGGCTTATAGGTCATAGACCACCATTAAGGGAAGCCAAGGCAGGACCTTAAAACAGAGGTGTGTATGTGTGTTATGTGTGTTGGGGGCAGGGGGTTGCCTCTTACTGGCTTGCTCAGGTACCTTGAATAGCCCAGGACCATCAACTCAGTCAAAGCACTCCCCCACAGTGGGCTGGGCCCTCCCACATCAATCATCAGTCAAGACGATTCTCCATAGACACAGTCCACACCAGTTGGGGGGGAGGGGAGGAGTCAAGAAATCACCGTTGGGTCCCAACCTGGACAGAGATGTAGTTCATACGCTTCCCAAAGACTGGACGCGACTGCATGATGTCATATGTTCGTATGTGTTCCTGGCTGTACCTTTGGACACCGGAGGGTGGGCCACTATCTTGTTGCTCCAAGTATGTTTGTTGCTCCCCGTGTCAAGGTCAGCAGAGAAGCCATCTAGGCCCCTGGCTTTCAACAGGTACCAAGGTAGCTTAGGTTTGGGTTACTCTTGGGAAAACATGTGTGTAACTGGGGAGCAGTTATGTAATGAGTGTCCCAGATCTTGAAAAGTACCATGGTGGTTACAAAAAGAAAATGGCAGAGGACCACCCCGATGAGATACAGGATGTCCCTGAAATAAAGCAAGTGAGCTACCTGGGAACACTGACCTCACGCCAAGTCTCCTCTTCAGCCACCCTGACAGGAGGTAGCAGGTGCCCCAGAGAGGGTCGAGTGTGCGCCTCGGAGCCAGTGCGGCTCCGGGACACAGTGTCGCTAGGGTCCTTGCAGTCTCCCATGTGGGAAGGTGCTGGCTCTTATCTATGTGCTCTTCCCATTGGCTTGGGGGTTGGGGTAGGGGAGGGAGCTTCCTGAGAGGGAAGAGATGCCAAGGCTGGGTAAAAATGGACAGCAGGCCTCATGGGGCAGGGTTCACTGTGCCCTACTTGAGCTGGGGCACATGACTAGTTTTCTCTGAGCCAGCACATTTTCCATTCTAAAAATAGCCCACGATGACCCGACATCTTCTTCCCCTCCCCACGGGTCCCTGTTGTTGTTATTGTTTCCCCAGAATTCTTACGATTTCTGAAAGCAACGAACAGTGAAACCATTATGCCGTCAGTGCCCACCCAACGATCCCCCAGACACAACACCCTGGGGACCAGTGTCCAACCCTTCACTGAAGGAAGGGCTTGCCCTGGGAGGGAAGGGGAGCTCCCCTGGTCAACCCTCTTTAGTCAGCCTTCCTTCTCCCTCCACCAAGGGAGGCAAGGGTGCTGTTCAATTAGAAAGGTTTAGCAGGCAGAGACACCCCCTTCCCTGTTGCCATGTTAACAGCAGGACAGGCCTGTGAGCCCTGAGGCTGTTGGCCTCTGCCAAGGCCTGAGCGAGGAGCTTTTAACTGAGCACTGTATTCCTGTCTGCCCTGGGAACCTTCCTACATTGGTTTTGGACTATTTCTGGGACGTTTAGGACACAAGCATTTTGAAGAGGGGGCACCCACCACTGGTCAGGTGACTCCTAGGACCCGGAGTCCCTGGACCGCTTGTTTGCAAGCATGGGGCTATTTTTACATATCTGAGTGAAGCCTTATTAACTGCTACACAGGCACCTCTAGAGAAGTTCGTGTTTCCCAGGGGCCAACTGTTAACTCTAACAGCGCCAAGACTTCCTGACAGGGAGCCGGGAAGTGGAGATGGGGAAACTTTGTGATTTGCTAGTGAGAGAAGCAAAACTGCACTTACGTGCTCTAAAGGGTTAACAGCTGCAGACAAGACAGTCATGTTAAGTTATACATGGCAAAGGGTGAGCAATGCAGGCAAGCAAAAAAAAAAAAAAGTAAAAAGGGGAAGATAGAAAAAAAAAAGCCACAAGGATCTAGACCCCCTCCCCCACCTCCCCTAGCCTGCCCCCTCCCTCCCGCAGAACATTATATGCACAGGCCATAGATTGGAGCGAAGTTAAATTTGGCTCACAGGAGTGCAAGAAAGAAAGAAAACAGATCAAGTTACACTGAATCCTATTCAGATTTGGGCTTGGGCCTCAGCACACAATGCCTGGCTAAAGAGAACAAGGCCGTGGTGTGTTGGGGAAAGCTCACACCCACTAGCTTCGCTTTCCCTGTAGTCATCTGCTGGCCCAGCCCTGGGCTGCAGGCTAATTCCCTGCTCCGCAGGTGGAGACAGATAAAACAAACCAAAATGGTGTAATGGACCGCAGGAAACCTTTCTCTCAGAACTTGATCAGCCTCCAAAAAGGAAACACGCATGGACTTTTCTCCCGACAGCAATCTGTTTTCTTAGGGTGCGGAGAGAAAGGCCCGGTGGCCAGGGTAAATACGACAACCAGTGGCGGGCTTTTGGCAGGCTGAGTTGCATGGGAAGTTTGAAAAGACCGCTTCCTAGACTCCGATTCCAAGCAAACGTGAGCTGTCAATCTTGCAGGGTGGAGGTGCTTGCAAAGCACCAGCCAGGAAAGAGCCGCTGCGAGGGGGAAACCCGAGTCACAGGTGCGGGCCTGGAACCTTCCCCGGCTCCCTCCGGCTCCTTCACCTGGCGAAAGCCCAGTCCCAGGAGCTCGATCCTCCGAGTTCACCAAAGTCCCAGTGGGTTTTGGCTTCTCCTTGGAGCAGCTGGGCAGGCTGGCAAGAAAAATAGGTCAAGTGACCCCTGCATGGAAAGGCAGCCATGAGATGGCCAGGTACGTCTTAAACAGTGGAGATTTGGGCAGCAGACAGCAGACACTGGTATGTAACTAGCTGAGGAGAAAGCCTGGCCAGTGCACACCCGGGAAAAAGGCATGATGGTCTAAGGATGACACGCCATATTGCTGTGGTGTGTGGCTCTTTTCAAAGCCATCCTATCTCATTCTCTTTGAGTTTCTCCTGACCCTGGGTGGGCTGGGCAGGGAGAACACAGTCCTCATTGTACAGTGGATGAGGAAGATGCCTAGCAAGGCTTCCCTTTGCCTCAGAGAACATGGCCTAACCTCTGAACACACATGTGCCAGGTTAGTCTAGGTGGCCCCGGGGTCCTCATCACAGTTACCAGCCTCCATCAGCTAATTCCACCTACTCTCCTTAAGAATGCTGCCACTTGGGCTAAGAGCACTGGCTGCTGTTCCGGAAGACCCAGGTTCAAGTCCCAGCATCCCCTTGGCTCCTCACAACCATTGGTACCTCCAGTTCCAAGGGATTCACTGGCATCCTCTGGCCTCTGCGGGCACCAGTGATGCATGTGGCCACAGACACGCCTGAGGGCAAAACACCTCCACACATAAAAAAATAAAAAATTAAAATTAAAAACACCTTACCCTAATCTGGACCTCATCATCCAGGGTCCTTCGTTCTCACAGGGCTCTTCCGGGATGGGAGCCCAGCCTGCGGCTGCAGTGTGGGGATGGTGCTCAGAGCATACCCAAGGCTGATTCAGTGAGGGACCCCACGCATTCTATCCCGTCTTCTGCCTGGGAGTCTGTGGATCCTCAAACCTATGTAGAGAAAAAGGTCGTCATGAGAACTTCATCCCCTACTTTGCTTTTCATTGCCGTCATAAAGGACTGACAATTTTTTTTGGAAAGGAAAAGGACTGTTTGGCTTATAGGTTACAGTCCTTCATCAAGAGAAGTCAAGGCAGGAACCTAGAGGAAAGAAAGTGAAACAGAGGCTTGGGGATGGGGGATGGGCAGGGGGAATGCTACTTACTGGCTTGCTCAGATACCTTGACTAGTCCAGGACCATCAGCTCAGTCATAGCACTGCCCCAAGTGGGCGGAGCCCTCCCACATCAATCATCAGTCAAGACAGTGCTCCATAGACACCCTTCACAGGCCAAGCTGGTGATGGCGGCCGTCCCTTCTTCTCAGGTACATCTAGCTTTGTGTCAAGTTAACAGAAACTATGACCAGACCCATCCATTCAAGTCCAACCTCTAGTACCTCAGAATGTACCCTCACTCTGGAAATTGGGGTGCTATGGATATAATTAGTTAAGATGAGGTCACTAGAGTGGGCTGGAATCCAAAAATCACTACAGCCTTTACTCAAGGGGAAACTTGGACACCAGGGCTTGTACTCAGCCTGCATGCTGTAGAACAGTGAAGATAGAGATCGGGTGGTGTTGCTCTGAGCCAAGAATATTAACAGCTGCCAGCAAACATTCGCGCCAGGAGCAAATTCACCTTCACTCTCTCAGAAGGCTGGTCCGCGCCAGTCTTAGTCGTCGACAAGTATTTCCACCCTGCGAGCCCTGGTTTGTGGCTCTCTTACGGCAAGACCCTGCACACTGACATGCTAGGAGAGGAGGCGGGAAAGGATTTCAGCGTGTGGTAAACGCTCATGCAAAGCCAGCCTGCAGGGACTGGCAAGCTCTGAAGACATTTAATCCACTGCCTGAGTGAGGAGCGAGGCTTCGTGGCTGTGAAGGGTCTTTTCTCTACTCCTTTGGGAGAGAAAAAGAGAAAGGTCTGGTCTTGTCCCTACTTCTTTCTCAACCTGAATTCCTCTGAAGTGTCTCAGAAGTGAGAGCAACGCACACTTCCTCTTTTGGACATGGCTGGGCTCCCACGTGAATTACAAAAGAATACCTTTGTCCCCTGAAGTCCTGGCCTCTTGATAACTTCCACTTTATCCCAGTGGCTTTTCTAGAGAAACCCGAAAACTCATTCACGTGACTGTAGGAGAAGCGGCTGTCTGAGGCAGAAGGTGGGTGTGAGGCTGCAGCCATAGGCAGGCTCGTGTGGGGCAAGCCGGAACAACAACAACAACACACACACACACTCGTAACGTGAAGCCTCTCCCACTTGGTGGGAGGGCCTCTCCACCCGCCCACACCAGCACCCTGTGCAGTGCTGACCAGTCCTTGGGCTCCCAGGGCAGTGTGGGATTCCATGCCCATGACACCATGCCCTTGGCTCTGGGAAGTCTTCACCATACGCCACCAGCCTTAGGACTCAGGCAGCCTTTCTGGGGGAGGGGGAGGCGGAGGGAAGTCGTGCAAGCAGGGGCTCCTCAGTACTCAGGTGGACCATCAGTGAGCTGGCACGCCCACCCCTGATGCAGAGTGCCACTCTTTGTCCTTTCGCTGAACCTGAGATCTACCTCTTGCTCTGTATCCCACCCCCAAACTCCCTCCCATTTTCCTTCCCTTTATCCCAAAGGCTTTATTGTCCATACAAGTCCACAGTTAATTCACCTCACTAAGCATTACTTAACATATCAATTTAAAAAAATACTTTTTTTCTTTCATGGAGACACTTGCCCATCTGTGTTTATTGCTGCTATACTCACAGGAGCAAGATGAACCCAGCCTAGACAGCCATCAATGGGTGAATGGATCCTTTAAGTGTGGGACATATGCACAGTGGAATATTACTCCGCAGTAAAGAAAAAAAAATAAATCTGCAGGAAAATGGATGGATCTTGAGAGTGTAACACCAAGTAAGGTGACCCTAAGTCAGAAAAACAAAAACAGAAAAAAACCCAAAAAACAAAAAAAAAACGCATGTTCTCCCTTATATGTGGATCCTAGTCTATAATGTACACTTGTGTATATGTAAACAGGTATAAGTGTGAGTAGTTTAAAAGTCTCGGAGGCCAGGAGAGGGTAGTATTATTAGGTGATAAGGAAGGATGAGGGGGGTCTTGGCTACGTTTTTATTAATTTTACACACGTTAGAGCCATCTCCGAAAAGGGACCTGGACTGAGACACTGCCTCCTGAAGATCAACCTGTCAGCAAACCTGTGGGCTTTTTTTCTTTTGATTGATAATTGGTGTGGGAGGGTCCAGTTCTCTGTGACTTGAGCCACCTCCGGGGAGGTGGTCCGGGGATATATAAGAGAACAAACTGAGCGAGCTGCGGAGAGAAGGCAGTAAGCAGCACTCCTCCATGGCGGCCGTGTCGGTCTCGATCTCCGGTTCCTCCCTTGAGTTCCTGCTCCGACTTGTGTTAGTGATGGAGTGTGATGAAAGAGCCATAAACTGAAATAAACCCTTTTCTCCCAAGCTGGTCGTGGTATTTTATTACAGCAATAGAAACCTTCCCTAAGACAGAAGGTCTGAGCAAAAGGAAACATGGGACACGAAGGAGGAAAAGTATCTTGGGGCAGCTGTAACAAGGGACCAGGTAGCAGAAGAGTGGGAGATGAGGGAAGACAAGCATTGAAACACATTTTGTCATGATGGTATGGAACATATTAATGCTGGCTAATAGATGGTTAATATATGTATGTGTGTATACTTATATATGTGTGTGTATATATATATATTTATATAAGAAGAGATAAAGAAAGTATGAATTATGCTTCTGTCCTTCCCTCGTCTCTGTGTTTAGTGACTGGCGTGTTGCAGATTTTCAAGAAGTATGTGCTGAGGGCCAATTTCACCTGAACTTCTTGTGTTCACACACTCTTGTCCTCTGTCTTGACCCTTGTATCTTTCCCACTTTAAACACTTGGTCAGCACATCTATAGGTGTTGCTCTCTCTCTTAGTCACAATCTAGAGCACCTCACGCCCTGATTACCTGGCAAAGCACTCACAGACATTTCCTTATTTATTTTAGTGTGTCTGTATGAGACTGTAGTGCACATGTGTGCTATATGGACAAGTCTATGTGATGTGCACACAGTGACTCATATGTACAGGAGGACATCAGGTGTCCTATCCTATTGCTCCTGTTCCCTTTGCCCCTTGATACGTGGTTTCTCATGTATCATTTGGAGCTGAAAGATTATTTTGAATGTATTTGGTATATTTCGCTTTTCTTCTTCTCCTCCTCCTTCTCTCCTCCTCTTCTTCTTTGACAGGCTTTCTCTTGTGTATTTCTGGAACTCACTCTGTAGACCAGGCTGGCCTTGAACTCAGAGATCTATCGGCCCCTGTCTCCTAAATGCCACATGCCTTTAATCATTTTTATCATTTCTTTGATAAGAGGTTGCATGACTATCAGGCTATCACAGCTGGTGAAGCAGCAGAAGGAAACCTGGAAGACAGATCATTCTGGTTTGAAGTGTGACTGTTTATCATGTAGATGAACATGTCACCTGTACAGAGTGTGCATGCCAGGTACAAAGTTGTTCTGGAAGGTCCCTTCTACTGGCTCCTGAACAGTTCAGTTTAACATTCACAGGCTTTCAAGAGAGTCCAGGCGTCTCCACTCCATCTGCTCTGTAGATATTTCCAGTGAGAAGCTGTGTGGGTGGTAGGGAAACTGAGGTGGTCCACCCCCACAGAACAGGTTGAAAGGTAGGGACACTGCTTCCAGCGCCGCCTCAAAACTCCACATCGCAAACCAGCCACAGTGAGACTTCCATGTAGAGTGCTGTGCAAATCTCAGGGACAGATCTGTTCTCAACCCCTGAAGAAGCTTACAGCAAAGCAGCCTTCCTGGCTCAGAAGCCAGCCTCATTGTTTTCAAGTCGAACACATGTTTTACATCAAGAGGAGGGCTGTGGTTGGGGTAGGGGAGCTGGAGGGAGATTCAAAGCTTCCTTGGTTCTCATAGGTCTCGGCATCTTCAAAGCTTCGTCCCACTCAACAGCAGTGCTTCTGCCCACACTTGGGTGCTGTGGTGCACGCGTGGGGACTGGTCTGTGGGCTGGAGAGCAGATAACAGACAGACAGCACCCTCCCTGCAGGATGGATGTTTCCCTGCAGAGTTAACTGAGCTCCTTAAGGCGTAGCTGAGTGCCTCTCTCATGAGATCCTGACAAGGCCAGGTCAAACAGTGCAAACGGGCTCAAGCTAGCAGAAGCGGGCTAATTCTGCTACAGTCTGTGCAAGTATCAAGGTCCACAGGTGACGGGGATGTCTGACTGACATGAAATGGAGTGAGTGCATACACCACCACCAGGCTTCAGAAGAATGTGCAGGAAGACAGCTGAAAAATGACAAGTACCAGGTGTTTGTATGATGGTGTTCTGAAAGAAAGGAGGGGAGAAGAAAAGACAGAGACCAGGAAAAAGCGTGGAAAGGGATTACCTTTATTTACCTACTTCTTTCACTAAACTCCTAATTTTGAAGTTTTAATTTTCCAGAAAAGTTGACAAAATAGTCCAGAGACTTTGCCTGTTCCTCACACCCGATTTCCCTGAGTCGTATATTTAGCACTGCTAATCGCAACATGCATTAGTTTATTCAAAGTTCCACAGTATTTTACCTAAATGCTCGGAACAGTATCCCACACTCAGTTATCGGACTGATTCCTCTTGGCCATGACAGTTCCCCGGACTTTTAGTTTTTGAAGCCTGTGACCATTTAGAGAACTACTGTTACTCGGAGTTTTTGTCGGCTGTTGTTGAGGTTTTGTTTTTAATCGCACTTAAGGTGATAAAACCGCAGAAGAGAAGTGCGTTCTCTTCGCTATATGATTATGTATTTTCGTGATGTCTCGCTTGACCATCTGACTAGGATGGTATTTGTGGTGCCTATCCACGATAAGACTCCTCCTGCTCTTTGGAAGGAAGTCATCATTGCCACACTTGAAGAGTGGAGAGCTGTATTCCACCTGCAAGGGTGGAACGTCTATACATTAGATGAAATTTGGTTGCACCCTGGAGATTTTTTCCCAACATTTATCTAGTCAGATATATCTGTGTCTAACCGTCTAGCTCGGTGTGAAACCATGCATGTTAATTTTGTACGTAGCGATACACCACATTATCACTCAAATTCCTCTATCTTGGGCTGCTGGAAATCCAGCAGGGCTGTTGCGCCCTTAACGTGTTGCCTGTTTTCCTAAGCACTCTCTTCCTGGCACACTCAAGTGAACCACCCTCAACTTGTTTATTCTCTGCCTCTCCTAGGGTCTGCCGTGGTATATGAAGTGGTGTTGACGATGGTATCGTAAACTTAAATCTGGACACAAGGGATGAAGGGATGGCTCAGTTGTTAAGAAAACTTGGTTACTCTTGTAGAGGAAACAGGTTCAGTTCTTAGCACCCACATTGCAACTCACAGACAACTGTAATTTCAGTTCCTCAGGATCTGACATCCTCTTCTGGACTCTGAGGGCACTGCATGCATGTGGTGCACAGAAGTACGTTTGAGCAAAACACTCATGCACATACCATAAAAATTAAAACAAGCAAACAGTCTAGGATAGAGGTGTGTTGGTGTAGGGTCTGGTGCTTCGTATTTGCTAATTGCTTATCCCCTGAGATTCTTACTGTTTACTGTTTATGAGCAAACTGTTATGTACCCAAAATATTGCTGTTTAACCTTACCTAAGAAATTATTCCGGATTGGCTGATTAAAAGGCTGAAACCTGTGCAGGGCAGAATGGGGTAGTCATGGCCAAAGTTCTTGGGCTTTGGGACAGGAGAATCATGGGAAGAAGACAGATGGGAAGAGAGGAGAGAGGAGGAAGCCACGATGGGTGGTGAGCTTGGAAAAGAAACCACATGGGCTGGGAGGAAAGACTCCAAAAGTAGCGGGGAAAGGAGTAATCCAGATAAAGGATAAGCAAGTACTTACGGAATTATGTACTGAAGAGGGGCCAGATAGGAATGGTTAAGGCAGACAGGATGGGATGGAGGCTAGGAGATAATGGAAGATAGCATGGGAGGTGATACCTGCCCAGCCCAAGGTCAATTATCAAATCTAACACTGTCGGTATCTTGATTGACTGTGATAGTGGATTAACCAATATTACCGTAACAATCATAGGGCTAATAATAAACATTTAGCCCAATACCATCTATTTTGTCACACCAGAGGTGTGCTCTTTGTTACTGTAGTAAGACTTTTCCAGGCCCCCTCAGCTGACAGGATAAGAACCACATGAACTATCTGAATATTTTGTGTGTACCCATCTGTGCCTGTAGTAAGCTAAAGCTGACTCCATACTGATCTCTCTAACACTAAGCCATGACCATGTGAACAACGCCAGCCTCTTCCTTGTCTGTAGTTCTCACTCTAACAATGAGAAGCCTGACTCTCGCCCTCCACTGTCCAGTCTCTTCACTGTTAGAACACTGAAGCCCTGGCTTCAGGACATACATTCTCAAGGAAAGCAATTATTTTAAATTTTATTTTAGAAACTTTATGTGTATGGGTGAATATCACCTCTGAAACTCATGTTCTAGTTTGATCACCATTGTGAGGGCTGAGGAAGGTGGAAGCTTTATGGAACTGTGGTGTTTACAGGCAGGGCCTTCAAGAGAAGGTTAGGATGAGAAAGGTCATCAGAATAGTCATCACTGAATGCTGGTTGGCTTTGTGACAGAGGCCAGAAAACACTCACAAACATGCATGCACGCACATGCAGACACACACACTCCCTATCTCTCACTGTGTGTTCCTCTGCACCACCTTGAGACTCTGCCAAAAAGAAGGCTATGTCTGGTGATGGCCAATTGACATTGAGCCATTACTACAAGCCATAATCAATGGCACATGTTATCAGCAACTGGCACCAGGGAGCATGCCAGTGTCTTGAAACCCTATGCAGCCAGGATGACGGTAGACCTAAGACAATCGTCACTGAAAACTTGGTGAGGTTCAGCATCACCTTGGAAACAATCTCCTTGTTGTGTCTGTTGGAGATTTTTTAAGATTGATTTAGTTGTGGGCTGGAGAGATGGCTCAATGGTTAAGAGCACTTCCTGTTTTTACAGGGGACCTGGGTTCAATTCCCAGCACCCTCCTGGTAGCTTACATCCATAATTCCTGCTTCAGAGGATCCAATGCCCCCTTCTGACCTCAGTGGGCACCAAACATGCACAGGGTGCATAGATAGATGTGGAAGTTAAATATTCATATATGTAAAAATGAAATAAATCACCAGGAAGCGGTGACCTTTAATTTCAGCACTTGGGAGGCAGAGTCAGATGATCTCTGAGTTTGCGGCCAGCCTACAGAGGGAGTTCCAGGATAGCCAGGGCTACACAAAGAACTCTTATCTCAAAAAGCAAAAAATAAAAGAAAAGAAAGAAAGAAAGAAAAGAAAAGAAAGAAAATGAAAGCTAAAAAGGAATTTGGATTGACTTAGTTGAGGCAGGAGCTTTCCTGGTGGAGTCCTGGACTGAACACAAAGGAAAAAGTGAACTGAACACCAGTGCACACCAGCTCTCTAAGCCTAATGATGACTTAATGCGGCCATTTGCCCCCCATAGCTACCACTGTGCCTTCCTGCCATGATGTACTTGGAGCTTTTCTTGAATTGAGCACCAGGATAAACCCTCTTCCCTTCCCATACTTCTAACAGTGATGAGAAAAAGTAAGTCACACCCAGTGCCAGGCTGAGCAGCAGGTGCCCATCTTCCTCACACACACAGGCCATGGATCTAGATGGCTCAGGATTAGGGGCTGGTGCTCATTCAGCTTATACTGGGGCAGGACTTCTGAGCTCACTGGCTTCCTGTCATCCCCAATTCTACCACTTTTGATTCCCCAAGCTGAATCCTCAGGCCACTCCTCCAATGCCTGTCCCTCTAATGCTGAGTCCCTGCCAAGACTGGAGAGGTGCCCCCCGCCCAAGCATGCTGGAGGGGTTCCCCACCCAACATGCATATATCCACAGAGGTTCTTCTGTCAGGGAAGCCCAGGAGAGAAATAACTATTTCATTAACGATCTCATTTTTGTTGGAATCGGCCCACATCTCTATATTGTCGTAGAAATCCAATAGGAAACTTCCATTTTTTTTTTAAAAAGAGAGGAGATGCAGAATGAAAAACAAATAAAGACGGCTCAGCAGAGGCTGAACTTAGAGACTGAGAGACCCAAAGCAGACTGAGAGGTTTGGCGACCTACCAAGCAGCAAACACTCTACGCAGAGTATGTGTCGCAGGGGCTGGGCGTTCCTGTCTGAACATAAAGACAGGTAGTTGGGGATCTGTGGGGGCACACTGGAGGATCTTGGCTGTGCAAGGCTGTGTGCATGGGTGCCAGCAGGTCGGAGCCCCGATCTGGAGAAGATCTGCTGCTTAAGCTGTTAGAGGCTGGAACTAGGTCTTGTCGACTTTGAGTCTCCACAGGTCTGCAACTCTGGGCAGAGGTAATGCTCTGCAGTGTCGCCACCTGGGGCGAGGTGTCCAGCAATCTGAGGAGCAGAGAACTTTTAACTTTTTCTTGGAGGTTAGGCCCTTAGCCAATCGGAGCACTCAACCTTGGGGTCCCAATAAGGTTTTTTTTTTTAATTGGGCCTTTTTTCTTCTGATCACAAGGGTGATGGATGTTTATTGCATGAATGTTGGAAACAGAGAAAAGCAAACGAGAAATGAAAATGGACCGGCGTCATCCTTCCACCTAACCAGACTCATTTATCAATCAGACGTTTTTATTTCCCAGCCTTTGGAAAAGCACGGACTGTAACGACAAGAGGGGACCAAGCACTTGGGTAGTGGGAATCAGGGCAGGGTGACGGGAGTGACCCACCACCCACACAGACTGGGAACACACTGAGAAGATGGCAAGCGATCCTGCCACCAAGGAGAAACCGAGGTTTAGAAGATGGGTGTGGAGAGGGGAGAAACGGGGCTGAGGTCCTCAGAGTTTTACAACCAAACAGAAGTAGTTGAAGCCTGAGTGCCCTGCCTTCAGAAACTGCATGCAAAGCTCACCGAGGAGTGAGCGTTTCCATCCTCTTTTCCAAGTTCAACACCACGGGTGACAGTTTCTGGCTCTGGGTGGACACTCCCTTTTTTCTGATCTGAGCTATAGCGGTTATATGGCTGAATCCACGTTTCTGGAGATAGGGACACTAACAGGCAATGTCCTTGTCACAGCTTTACTGGCAGCTTTGGGAGTAGGCAGCATGGACCCTTGGTGACCACCTTTGTCGTTTTATTCTGTGCATATGCGTTCACGTGTATGAATGTGGGCGTGTCCATACTGTAGCAAATTCATGGAGGTCGGAGGTCAACCTCAGGTGCCGGTCCTCGCCTTCGGCCTTGTTTGAGGCGGCTTCTCCCTGTTGCTCCTGTTGCTCCTGCTGTGTCAATCTGGCTGGTGCTGGGGCTTCCAGGGTTCTCCTAGCTCCTGCTTCTATCGCCTCATAGGGACATTTGGATTATAAACCAGCTCTGTTGTTTCCAGCTTTTATGTGGGTTCTGGGGATTTGAAATCATGTCCTCACACTTCCAAGTGCTTCTCCTATACTGGGCCATCCCTCAGAGCCCTGAGTGGCTGTGTGCGTGCGTGCGTGCGTGCGTGCGTGCGTGTGTGTGTGTGTGTGTGTGTGTGTGTGTGTGTATTCAAATGCATGCGTGTGTGTAGAGATCAGAGGTCCATCTCAGCTGTCACCCACCATAGCCTTTAATTCAATTACCAAACAGAGTCGTGGCCATCAGTTCTGCTGAAGATGACAGGAAGGAATCACTGCCTTAAGTCAGGGCTCAGCCACTTCTTTTTACATTGGACATTGTTTACAGAACAGTACAAAGTGCTGTTGAGTGTCTCCTTGATCAATCAATCAAAATGAGAATACTCATACTGAGTCCTCAGGGAGTGGGCTCAGACTCATTTTAGGACTTGAAGGCCCGAGGAGGGGATGAAGAAATGTCCATGGGGAGTCTGGCATAGCTTTTAAAATTCAGCTGTTGGCTCATGGTTGAGAAGCAACCCCAGGAGACCCTCTGTGCCTTCTAGACCAAGCTCAGCTTGTGCCATGAGGTCATAGGACACTTGCCAGGGACATCAGGGATTCACCACGGGGGCGGAGGGGTGTGTGTGGCTCACACAGACAAGACACAGTTCCATGGAGCTGATGTGTTCTGTCTTATCCATTCCTTACCTCTATTACATACCTGCACTCCTACCAGAAGCATTTGCTGCAGGTTTAGCTAGTCAGGCTCCTGGCAATAGAAATCACCCTGCTGGAGCCACAGGGGAGCGCTCCCTAAGTAAGAAAGCCAAGGTCAGAGCAGGTAGGAAGCTCGTGGCTTAGTGTCACTACCCACAGAGGCTCAAGCTGCCTCATGGTTTGAGCCCAAAGGGACCTGTGCATAGTAAAGAGGATTTTCTTCCTCCATAGAAATCCTAGAATTTTCAGGGAAGCGCAAAAGACTCACTGGAGTTATATTTTTAGGAAAGGAAACTTAAGGGAAATGGGTCTGCTTCAGTGGCCACCATGGAGTTTTCCAGATTCTAAGCATTTCTCCTGGTTCAAAGCATGAAACTAACAGGCAGGGAGGTAAGCCCCACGGGGGAAACAGCAGCCTTCAGAAGGGGAAACAGCAGCCTTCAGAAGGGGAAACAGCAGCCTTCAGAAGGGGAAACAGCAGCCTTCAGAAGGGGAAACAGCAGCCTTCAGAAGGGGAGAAAGCCCTTGATTACTGGGAACCAGGGCAGGGTGACGGGCGCCACCCAGAACCTTACTATGTGAACGCATTTATTTCCAAAATAGTAATCGTAACAAAAGAATAGAAGCTGGGCTTGATGGCCCTTGCCTTTAATTCTCGCACTTAGGAAACTGAGACAGGAAGATTTCCATGGATATGAGGTGTCAGCCTGGGCAACACAGTAAGTTTCCGGCCAGCCTGAGTTATAGTGTGAAACTCTGAGGAACAATACCACACACAAAAAAAGAGCCATTGATAGTGACAATGAAAAATAATTACATAGGCATCCTATCAGATGAAAGCCAACTTAAGGGCCCAAACCAGTACATTCCCACCGAGACAGCTGGGCAATCATGTGTGTGACTCCTGTATGATAATGGAAAGTACATGCAGGCCAGAGCCGGGTTGGTCAAGGTAGATGTAGCCATTTCTTCAAAAGTAGAAATGTACAGTGAAAATGTACAACGGAAATCAAGCAAAATTATAGTTACAAAAGCAACAATGGTTCACATGTATGTGTTGTTTCCTGAGTGCAAAAATTGCCTAAACATTTTATATACAATAGCTAAAATCCTAACACCTGTGTTTAACAGATGAGGAAGGTGGGTCCCAGAGAGCTTAGCCAAGGTACTTCAGGTCATACAGCTTGTGTGTGTTGGAGTTGGGGACTGAAGCAGACTCTTATAGACAAGGGCAGACCTGAGGATGAAATCCAGATGGGCTGGCTTCATGGTCTGTGTATTTTCTATCTCTATTGCTCCAAAGCATTTGGATCTTCAAATCATTTTATTTGAAGAACTCAGATGAAAGAGAAAATATAATCCGTATCCTCAGATCTGAATGGACAAGTACGATGATTCGTTTCAATTGTCAACTGGACACCATCTAGGCTCACCTGGAAAGAGAGTCTCCATAAAGGATTGTGAGATCAGGTTGGCCTGTGAGCCATTGTCTTGATCATTAGATGAGGTGAGAGGCCCCTCCCTGAATGTGGGCAGTGCAGTTTCACCCGCTGGAAAGAGTGCTGGACATGACAGCTAGCACACAGGCTCAATGTATGTTTCATCTCTTTTTGTTCTTGGGTGAGATGTGACTAGCCGTTTTGATTCCTTCCACCGTGACTCTCCATCAATAATGGCATGGAACTGCAAGCTAAATAAACGCTTTCCTCTCCTAAATTGATTTTGGCCGGGATACTTCAACACAGCAACAGAAATAAAACTAGAACACCTCAGTAAATAAAAGAACATTTTGAAAGACTCTGACTGTCCATTCAGCTTCAAACCTTCTCCCCAGATGTGCTTGCAGAGTATATTTTTTCTTTTTGAAAAAGAACATTATTTGTGTATGTAAGAGAGACAGAGACATGTGCATGCCAGGGCCCAAGAAGGAAGCCAGAAAAAGCCATTGGATCCCATTGGAGCTGGAGTTACTGTCATTGTGGACTACCTGATGTGGTAGCCTAATGTGGGAACTAAATTCGAGTTCTCTGGAAAAGCAGCAAGAGCTTTTATCTGCCAAGTCATCTCTCCATACTGATATTACCACTTTTCTTTCCTCTCTGAAATAAGGTGGATTTCAGAATCACTCCTTCCCAGACTGAAGGTATAGTTAAGCTCAGAATGCAGTCTGATGTTGGTTTTGATCTCTGCACTCACAGTGGGAGTGAGTGCATGGGACTCTGGGCCACTCTTTTATCTCTCTGAGCTTTTGACTGTTCTTACAGACAAGGAGGCGAGGAGGAAGACTCGTTATCTAGAGATTTTCTCATTCACTCACTGCCCATAGTGCCCAGGACCATCAAGAACTGTTCGTAAAACTGCCCTAACACCAATACCCCACTTATCAGTAAGAATAAAATTTGAGTTGATCAAAATGAACTTCATCTTCAAGGAGTGTTTTTGATGAGCAGGAAAATACCAGTGTTTCCATGATAAAAAAACATAGGATACAAGACCAACTGGTGCTAAACTGCTGCGCTAATTGCCCAGCCCCATCAGAACTTTTAAGCAGAAATTACATGTTCTAAGGACATAAATGAAAACATGGCCATAATGAGTGAACAGATGGGGAATTTCCAGACAGCAACGGATATGTGTGAATATATGTATATATATTCATTTTAAGGTCATCATACAAAATAATGGGTTTTATTGTGGTGTCTTCACTCATCTATGCATAACACTTTGTTCTCACCCCCACCCCCAATGTTTGCTCTGGTGCCTCCCCAACTCCAGCTGGTTCCTCTCCTTCCCCCACATAGTCTCCTCTTTGCTTTTCTAGTCACATGTGTTCCATTATTTTCGATTCCCCACTTTCGTTTTTAAAGAATCAAATGGAAGTTTTAGAGCTGACAAGACAATAAAATATAAAATAGTAAAAATTTTAAATCTTCAAATGAAAATCAAGTAACACATACTGAGAAGTAAAAAAAAAATATCCCAAACTATAAGACATACAGAATACCTGGAAAATCTTGGCAGTTTTGGAGTAGGCAAAGAGTTCTTAGAACATGAAAAAACACTGATCACAAAATTTAAATGACAACATTTTTTCAACAAAAATGAAAAAGGTATAGATGGTGTGAAAATACTCAAAATTTGTCTAGTTGATAGAGGACTTTTACTAAGAATATATAAAGATCTCCTGTAAGTTCTCAATAAAGGCTATCATCTTCATCCTTATCCTGATGGATTGACAAACACCCCGAGCATCCATGAGGCACAGCTTTGGGCTTATCTCTAAAGGCATTTCCATAGAAATTCAACAGAAGAAAGAAAAGAAGTGAGCAAGTGCTGTCCATGGGCTCAAAAAAGGAGGTAGCCATGTGGGAGTCAGCCTTCCTCGTCCTCTACTTCTGGGTCTGCTGAGATGTGAGCAATTGGCTTCATATTCCACCTGCCACAGCCACATCTCACCACAGCGCACCTCACCACTGTGCCTTTCCTGCCATGATAGGGTGCACCTTCAAACTGTGAGCCACAATTAACCCTTGAGTTGCTTCTTGCTGGGTGTTTCAACAACAACAACAACAAAATAATAACAAGACAGGGATAGGACAGACACTTTAGCAATGGCCAATAAGCTTTTACAGGGTAGACAACATCATGAGTGATTAGGGAAATGCAAATTAAAATCAGCGAGATCCTATTTCCTATATACTAAATGGCCAACATGCTCAACACCACGAATCCAAAATGTTGGTGAGGACGTGAAGAAACTAGAATTTTCAGACTGTCAGCATATGTATACTTCATCAGCAAAATGAAATATTTTTTCATTACTGACTAGGATTTCAATATATGGTAGTTCCAACCCGTGCTGACTCATTCCTGCATTTTTGTAGGTCCTGTGGTGGAGCAGGAGAGGACCAACCTGCGAGAAGACCTCATTTCTCATTGTTGTGACAAAATAACCAACAAAGACAACTGAAAGGAAAGTTTGGTTTTGGCTCACAGTTCAGGTACAGACAGTCATATGGGGAAGGTCCTAAATCGGGAGACATCGGCTTCTTCTGCCTCAAGTCAGGAAGCAGAAGGAGATGAACACTGCTACTCAGCTCAAGTTCTTTCCACTCTGGGACCCCAGCCCATGCATGATGACACTCTAACCACTGTTCAAGGTTAACCTTCACAGAGGAGACTCCAGAAGCATGAGACCCCAAGGGTTCTCCATCCAGATGTTCAGGATTTCTCCATCCAGGTGTTCAGGGTTCCTCTTCACCTAGTTATGTCCCTGGTGATGAATCATGCTGCCGCAGTCTTCACTGGACCATCTCCACCCGAGTAAATTCTCTCTGTAACTCACACTCCAGTGCAGGGTCTTCTAGAGCAGAGGTTCTCAACCTGTGGGTTGTGACCCCCAGGGGGTCACATATCAGATGTCCTGCATGTCAGATATTTACATTATGATTCATATCAGTAGCAAAACTGTGGTTATGAACTAGCGATGAACTAATTTTATGGTTGGGGTCATCAAAGGGTTGCCGCATTGGAACCCCTGCTCTAGAGAGAGAATACTCTCCACGCCGACTCAGTGCCAGCTCTGAGAAGCAACGTGTCTGCATTTTGTCAAATATTATAATTTACTGTTAAAATAGAACCTGATTCTTCTCATGGAACCCAAAGATTCTTTTAAGTGTTCACTTTCCACCTCCCAGGTCAAAATCCTGTAAAAGTTTTGGCCTCTATTTCAAGAGACATTGAGAGCAACCCCCCACTCTCACCCCACCACACACCAAGAATAACCAGAGGGGGCCTCTCTCCCAGTGGTCCAGGCTCAAGACAAAAGGGGGTGGTGTCCTTTCACAGCCACGGAGTTCTGGGGGACGGGGAGGTGGGGGGCATGGGATACAGGCCATCCAAGTTTCTCCAGTATTGATCTGACTGTAGTGCCAAAAGCCCTTTATTCCAGGAGAGCCTCAGCCCCGACCAAACCAGGATGGTTGCCCACCTGGCCAAAGACCAAGAGCCCTGTGTCATTGTCAATCCCCAGCTCTCAAGAAACCTCTGGAGGACCTGGATGTAGCAATTAATACCCTTTCTGCTCCTGCCAGTTCTCCTGGATTGTGTTATCTTCGGTATCAGCCTTGTCACACACAGACACAGACACACACACACACACACACACACACACACACATCCAGAGCTGCTCACACCCCATATCTTATTAGATTTCAACCATACTGTTGTGGTATGAATGACAAGTGGTCCCCATAGTCTCTGGCATTTGAACACTTGCCCCCTGTTGATGGGACTATTTGAGGAGGCTCAGGGGGTGTGACCTAGCAGGGGAAGTATGTCACTGGAGGCAGGCGTTGAGATTTCAGAACAATCCACTCGTCCCAGTTTGCCCTGTTTCCTGCTTGTGGGTTAAGGGTGAGCTCGAACCCGCCTTAGTTGTCATGCCTGCCTGTTGCCATACTTCCTCCCCTTGGCAGTATTGGGCTCTTGTCCCTCTTGAACTGTGATCATCAATAAACCCTTCCTTTTAATAAGTTGCCTTGGTCACGTTGTTACTGAAAAGCACATTCTCAGCTGGGTTTGATGGTGCTCACCTGTAATCTCAGCACATAAATGGGAGAGGTAGGAGACCCTCTCTAAAAAACGACGACAACAACAAAAAATCCAACCCTGCAGCCTCTGGCCCCTAAATACATTTTTTTAATCACCCAGACCCTCATAAAATGGAGACAAGAGGCCAAAAAAAGGGAAGATGGAGGTGGATATTATAGAGTCATTCTGCAAGATAGAGGAAGGGTCCACAAACTAAGGATTGCTGACAGCCTAGATAAACCAAAAAAGAGGGAGACAGACGTTTCCCTCTGGTGCCCCATGGCCACCTTCACTTCTACTAGTAAAAGTTCCTGAACTGTAACACCAAACACTTGCGCCACTTCAAGCTTCCAAGAGTTGAGGGCAGCATGGGAAAGAAGGCTGCTCTGCAGCAGAAAAGCAAAAGCTAGAGGAACCAAGTGTGTTCCTTAGGCCACAGGGAAACCCCAGGAGTTCAGACTGCTGGGAAACAGCCTGTAAATACCCCATCCTAGAACACCTCCCTAAAATCCCCTGGCCAGACACGTCCCCGCCCCCGCCCGGGCCCATGGGGTCATCCAGCATCTATCTTAGTGCATCCACTCTTAGCCTAAATCATGTGGCTGGCAGGAATTAATATCCTATAAGGTAAAAGAGAGGACCTACCATGCCAGCTGCAGTGCATGCTGGGAATAGGGCCAGTCCAACTGACAGAACAAACAAGGTTGCCAGGCGCCTGTGGGGCCAGAGAGATGTGGGACTGAGCGGGGGGGGGGGGGGGAGGAGGGGGAGTCAGCCTAGACCAAGAGTGGGACTGAGGTGTCTCCTAACCCCAGAAATCTCATTTTGGTGCCCCCACCTTTGCCTTCCAGAGGAGGTGGTCACACAGCCTGGCAGCCAGTTTAAACTTTCTCTCCCCTTATACAGCCATGTCTAGCAGCACCTGGAATTCCTCCTCATGCAAATGAGCTATTCCCTGGTCCCAGTGATATACACTCACCCCAAAAGCCTCCTACCCACCCCCAAAGGTTTAAGTAGCCTTTGTTGACCCCATTGGATGAGCTATCTCACTGAAGCTGTCTCCCAAGCGTCTGTTTTCCTCCCCTTCACAACCACCTGAGGTCTCCTCTGCTCCTGCCTCACTTCCCATCTCAGGGTCTACCTGGTGAAGAGTAGTAGCTGCTAAAGGCTCCTGAGAGTCGTTGGTGTGAGGACTACAGGTCACAGGAATGGGGGGAGGGAGATAGAACTGGGCCATTGGGTTTTGGTCGTAGGTGTCCCAAGCAAGTGTCTCTCAAAAGATGCTAGGCTGATATGAAACATTTCTTGCTGGCTCATTTTCTTCCAGCCTGGGTGACAAGGTGTGATGTGGGGGCGGTGAGGCACATTTGATCACAGCCCTTGTTTACCAAAACGGTTTCTCTTGACCAATAAAAAAAAGCCCTGAAACGGGGTGGTGGTGGTGGTGGTGGGGTGTCCTTGGCTTCCTTCAGCTCTTTTGGTTACAACAGTCAAAACTGTCCTTCACATTTAGTCCCCAAAGGCATCAGAGCTTGACGATGACAAATGGGGAACAGCTGTTTCTTGGCCATCAGAATCACAGCTCCTTCCTCCCTGTGTGGACTATGGGGCACAGACAGTGTGTTCCTGAAAACGTCCGAGGCCAGACTAGCCAGACTCTGGCCACCAAAGTTTGGGCTCAGTCACTATTCGGGAAGCAATGGCCCAGGCTTTCCCTGACATGGTTGAGCAACTTGAGGCTTTTAACTGTCTTGGGAATTTGGGTGTGCCTCAGATGAGGAACTGAGATAGGCTCTCACTTCCCAGTGGGGTCACAGTTCCACTCACAGAGTCCCCTGTTCCCAGACCTGGCAAGCAGGCAAATGGAACTCCCATCAGGAGCGCTGTTTCAGGGGTTGGGTGTCCCCTTGCTTTTCTACCTGACTCGTTCTTGTTTCAAGGGCATGGAGATGATGACTAGGGCAGCTATTGGGGCCACCGTCCTCCTTTGTGGGCCTCTGTGCAATGCAACCCCAGGTTCTCACTGTCTCTGCCTTTGGATGTCCAGGGGCTCTGGGGAACTAAGGGTCCAGGCAGGGCCAATGTCTTGACTACGTCATTCTCAGTCAGCTGGTACTGGAGGTGCAGGCATGCCCCATAGGGAGCCAGGGCCTTGCCTCAGTTGCCTCCGCACTCAGAGTACCTCCCTGCCCAGCCAAGTAGCAGACTCACTGAGACCTAGCATGTGCTGTGTCCTAGATACCAGTGGCTAAGAGGGAAGACTCAGGTTTCCATTCCAGCACCATGTACTGCAGCTTTGTTTAAATTCACTGCCTCAGCTTCCTCATCTCTAAGTAGTGAGGAGTTTGGAACTTTCTGTAAAGCTGTGTGTGCGTGTTGAATAACACAGGCAAGCAGAGGGCTGCACCTGGCATGAAGGGCAGGCTGGATATGAACGAAGCTGAGCATAGTCCTTGGGCACCAGAGTCAGAACCAGAGGGCCAGGTCACTTACCACAAATTGAGTCAAGATCCCTTTTCTATAGCTTGCCAGGTTCCCCTCTGATCTGGCACTGGCTCCAGGGCACGGGCAGATGGCAGAAGCTTTTCCTGGCAGCTCAGCATGGAGGCCCCTTCCCTGGGGGCTCTACATCCTACTTCTCTACATCTCTACGGGGCAAGGGCCAATCTTGTCCTCCATTTACTAAAGGGCAAACTGGGGCCCAAACAGGATGGATGAGTTGTCTTGGGTGGCAGAGCAAATCAGGGCTACACTGTGAACTGTTGTCCCTTGCCTACCCATTACCAGGTCTGCTCACTGTGGCGAGAGGTTGGCGGATGCCTTTGCTGCCCCTGGGCCAGGTAGAGGCAGGACCAGAAAGTAAGGCTGGGGCATAAGGCATTGGGACCAGGTTAGCACATCACTGTGCTCTGTAGGCAGACAGCACAAGGCCCCACTGTGTACTGAGCCAGGGCCACCAGAGACCCTGATGGGCCTACAGTGCTTCTCTGAGGACACGGCAGGCTTCTGTGTGGCCGGTAGCCACACAAGCAGGTGAAGAACACAGGGACAAGGAAGATGGCATGATAAATGTATGAGCCTGGGGTTCAGAGTAATGTTCCCAAAGAACCTTATGCCAACACATTCAGGCCTCCTGTGTCAGTCACTGGGGGGAGATGTGAACAGCCTTCCCTAGGTTTGCCATGGTTAGCAGCAAAACCACTCTTAGGCAGCCTGCACCACCTCGTCCTCCTCACATCCCTGCCCCCACACAGCAACGGGGAAGGACTTAGTTGTCTAATCTCTGGTTTCTTAAGCATTCTAGGCCAGGGAACTTTATCTAGAAAAAGTGTTGATTGGACTGTCCCCGCACTATGACTGTCGGGCCCGGGCTACCTGGCAGGTCAGCAGCGACACTGCTACTGTCTGACTGAAAGGGCCTGCCTTAATTTCACTTCTGGTGGGTTGGACAGAACCTGTGTCTAAAATGCTACGGTACCGGTTTTACCTTTAATGATGTCCTGAGTTGAAAATTATGGGGTCCCATTGTCCTCAATTACTAGGTTGCCTGGGTTTTTTGTTTTGTTTTTAATACTATTTTATTAGGACACAGTGGTTCTCCTCTGTGCCTCTCCTCTGGCTGTTGCCAGAGAAGCTGTAACAAACCGAAGGGCCTACAAGTCTTAAGATAGTTTCCAGCTAGCCATTCTGAACAAAAGTTTGTCAAAAAATCAAACCTCACTTGAAAGTTTGATTCTGTGAAGACTCACAGCATGGGGAATTTAATTTGTATTCTAAACCTCTACAGTTTAGATCATGTCCTACCGAGGGTGCATTCAATGTTGATGCAAAAGCAGATAAGGGTTCAGGCATGCGTGTGTCATGTGTATGTGTGAGAATCAGTGGTCGGCCATGGACATGAGTCTATTGATTACCAGTGTGAGTCTATTGATTACTGATACTGAACTTGAAGCCAGAGCAGGGCTCAGATTCAAACTGGATCCATGGGCAAGTGTAATTATTCAGGGTTCTCCAAAGTAGATAATATATGTATATTCTAGATTGTTTACAGGATGTGGTCCAGGTAATCCAGCAATGACTTTTCTACACTGCAAAGGCCAAGAACCAGGTATTTTTTCCGTCCACAAGGCTGGATGGCTCACAGTCCCAATGTCGAGTCCTGGAGGATTTCTGGAGAGACAATGGTTTCAGCCTATATTGGAATCCCAAAGAAGTTGGTTCTGACATTGGCAAAGAAATGTTGTAGCAACAGGATAGATGGTCTTGCCAGGGGGGATGAGGCCAAGCAGCCAAAAAGCAAAGTTTCCTTCTTCCATGTCTTTTTATGAGGTCTGCTACCAGAGGCCTGGATTTGGGGTGAAGATTCCTGCCTCAAATAACCTGATAAGAAAAATCTTTCACATCGGGGTTCCCTGAGGCTTGGGTTTTAGCTGACTCCAGATGGATGTCAGGATGACAACAGAAATTAGCCATTATAGCACCCTGTGTCGTCCCCTAAGCCTCGGCTCCATCACAGGAAAAGCTTGGAGCTAATGCCATCCACCATCCAGGGCTGCTGTCGCTAGCAAAGGATGTCAGGTATGCAAACTCATCATCCGGGGCCTTTCCAGAGCCCCTGAAACCATTCCCAGGAGCACAGTGGCAGTTCTGTGGGGGTGCCTAGAACACAATAAATGTTCAGCCAGCTTGCCCCCATGCCAAAATTATTCAAGACACCATCATCATATTTGGGGCACAAATATTATTTTAATGTGACAATCTCCTATTTTTCCCCCTAGGTGCATATTTGGGTCATCTTGAGAATGTGACCTTCTGCCGTAGTTTCAGTTATGTAGCCCTGGTCACTTTACCCACCAACAGGACGCTCTGGTGTCCTGTGCATAAGCCAATGGCAGCGGCCCTGGAAGCAGATGGTCCCGTCTGTATCCTTCAGACTTTCAGTGACCCCTGAGCAAATGGCAAGGTGTACACGACTCCTGCCGAAGCTAACAATGAGACGTTTTAGATTCCCCAGGGCAAACTGAGCAGCCCTGCTCTCTGTCAACAGTGAGCTCTGCCCAGAGACAAAGGGGTTTATCTGCCTACAGTTTTTACTGCAGTCAGTTGCCTTGTATATTTAATGGGGGGAAATTTGCCGAAATGGTTACTGAGCCACGGGGGAGAAAGAAGGGAAGGGGGTGGGAAGCTGCTCCTTGACCCCAAAGTTGGCGAACTTGCCTCATTAATCAGACCTGTGCTGGAATACAGCATTGTTCATGCTCAGGGAATTAAAACGTGAAGCGAAAATTGTAGCAGGAGGTAATCGGAGTGCAGGCCGCCTGTCTTCCAACATAGATTTATGGTGTTTACTCAACAGTGGATGGGAACTTTCAGGGAAAGAACACCTCTCCTCCCTTCTCTTTTCAAAACACATCATCAGCCTGGAGTGATCAAGTTCCCGATTTCCAGGGCGCAGGGCACACTGTATTTGATCTTCCTTGCTCAGTGGATGGGAGAAAGCACGCAATTCTGAGCCACCCGTGAGGGATTTCCTTATCGGAGTCAGCTCTGAATGGGAAACTTGCTCGGCCCAGACGGTTCTATGGCATGCCGCCCTCCAATCTGTCTAATGGTGAACCAGGAGCATTGGTCACCTTGCCTTGCCACAAGGAACACAGAAAAGCCTCCATCCTCCTTGTTTTGCTTTTGGGTCCTTTGTGGTTACAGTTCTGAGCAGTGATTGCTGCTGATGTCAGAAAAAACAAGGGATCCCACTTTTCAAGCTTTCCCGAAATGGCCTCACCTGTTTGTCAGTCCCGGTAAACACTGGAGTGAAACCCTTTCTGGAACAAGTTCCTTTAAAAGATCTTCTACAAGGAGCTTTCCTGCCACTAAAGCTGGGAGGTAGGGAAGCCTACGGTGCTTCAGATCATCTCTTTACTCCCTTCAGATCCCACATCCCTACAGGCAGGCGGGAAGGATCTTCCACTGGCTGCCTTGCCCTCCGGTTGCCTTGGGCCTGGGGTATTGGCGATAATCATACAGCTGTTTCAAACTAACTTAACGTTGGGAGCCTTCCTGTTAAACAAACTCATTTCCTGCAAGCCGCTGCAAAAGTATTTTATGATCATAATTTACAAATATATCTTCAAGCTTAGCAGTGTCCAGGAATTTTCCATTGACTGATATTCTCTGTCAACAAGAAGGGACACCGGTAGGAAAATGAATAAAAATTATATCATTTACGGCAGTTCTCACCTCCTTTGTGGGAGGAGCCTGGTTGTTGGAGTGGGCAGAACTGTTTTTCAGCTATGCCAAAGTCCTCCCAGACATTCAATCCAAGCGAAATGCAGAGGACCAGAGACCTCACAGTAGCTGTGTTTTCCTACAGGGCAGACTCACGTGCTTGTGTGATCTGGGGCCTGGAAAGCAGGAATGAGGACGCCAATAATTTACAAGCAGAGATAAGACAGGATTTAGAGGAGGTCAATCAGATGAAAATGCCACACACACGCTTGGAATTTAGCTGAATCTTCCATCTATTCTCCAAGGGAAAATGGGAGAAGGAGGAAGATGAGCGTCAGCAACAGACTTCTGGCAATCTGCCTGTCTGAACACACTTGTGGTTTAGTTCAATCCATCTTTAAACAAGGTAGAATGACTCATTTCATCTTGTCTGCTTCCTTTTTCTCTTCTGCTTCCTTCAAAGACTTGAAAGATGTATTCACAGTGCCCTCAGTTTACCTTCTGATGGGAGCAGTCTTTGAAAAACTGACTCTGCCAGCATTAACTGAGGAGGCACAAGTATTGCGGACTGCGGTATCTCTACCAAGGACAGAGTAAGGCCCAGAGATTTCTAGGGGTCTTGTTGACCTTTGAACTCATCCTCACCTGCTACAGTGAGCATGAGACTTCACCATGACTGGATTACAGACTGCCTCTCCCCTCCTCCCCCGTTCCAAAGCAGGTTAGGGATCTTCAGTTTCAACAGCACCTCCATGAGCCTTGAAAATCAAGAAACTGTATATTCAGGGTATAGCCAAATGGCATGGCAGAGGTGAAGAAAGCCTTCCAGGGGAAGCTAGTAAGAGAATCTAGTCTGGGGGAAGACCCTGCTGTTCTCACAAAACAATCTCACAAGATAGCTCACAGTAGCATCTCTTTTAGCATGTGCCTAGAGAGAAAAGGGTGATACCTATGGTACTGAAAATGGCCCTTACAGTCTGCTCCTTTCCTCTGTCACAACCTTAGAATTTATGATAGATGGAAGCCAGACAGGGAGGGTAGGTCCAGAACCAATGGGGAATGAGCTTTCTCCCAACTGCTCCCCCAGCCGGCCCCAACCAGCACTGCCCATTTCTCACTACTCTTTTTCTGAAGAAAAAAAAAAAAAAAAGGACACAACTGAGGTTTGGATTAGTTTTAAAATTTTTGTTTGTATATTATTCTGTTCTGTGTTTATTGTCTCAGAGTCCCTCTCTGGATAAGAAACACCACCACCATCCTTTGCCTGTAAACTTTGCTATCTTTGAATGGGTGTGTTTACACATTTTAATCATTTCCGTAAAGAAAAATTAAGCATTTTTAGTTTTGGCAACTCAGAGCCTTCTGAAAGCAGAGTTGAAAAAGAATACTAAGGTTGTCAACCATGCAACAGACTGACAATTACCTCATTTAAAAAAATTTTTTTCCCCTTCCTATTTCCTCAAAAGTTAGTTCTCAGAAAACAATCCATTTACTGTAGGTGCCCTATTTACCAGTGAGGTTAAAGGCTGAGGAAAAGAAAGTCTCCAAAATATTTACATTAAAGCAAATATTTCTGTAGAGCAGGAGCTGTCCTTGTCCCTGCCTGTGGCTGGGGAGGCAGTCTAGGACACTGTTTCTCTTTTTCTCCTGAGAAGGTGGTCTCTTCTTTCTTCTTCTTTCTTGTGATGTTTATACATCATAGTTAAGGTCCTTGGGACTCCAGGAGAATATTTTACTGGTAACACATGCCAACCACTTTCTAATATGTTTATTTTTTTCAAAATAAGCAATTTGGTGAGTTAAAGTAAATAATGTGTGTGGTGGTCAGCAATTTTGCTCTCAGAGCCTTAACACGTGAGCCCAGAGGTCCTCCTTCGCTAATGTGGTTGGTGGACAGCATCTTTTTTGTTTTGTGGATTTGCAAAGCAAGATTCCTGCAACACTACCACAAACACCTACCACACATGCACACAGCTACTGCACACGCCCATCACACATGCACACAGCTACTGCACATATTCACCAGATATGTACATACCCACTACAGACACTATGTACCACAGAATCCATACCCACTTACACACACACAGATACCACACAGATGAACTTCATACACCTCCATCCACTCTCTACACGTGTCAACTATCTAAGCACACACTCACCTATATACATGTAGCACAGATGTCTAACTCACATCCATCCGTGGACCTACTCCACCACTCAGGCATGGGTTTACAGACATACCCAAGTATACACATGCCACGAACATGTATCACATACCCACACATGCACACACCCACTCCACAGACACTCGAACACCAGACACAGTCCACGTCATCATCTATACTACAACCTATGTCACATGTACACATGCACAATACTCATATGACCATATCTCCTCACCAACACGCACACATATTTAGGTGTGCACACTCATTCTCATGCCTCAAAGTTGGCTCTGCTTCTGCCGAGGCAGGCAAGCTGCCATTGCTTCCTTCCTAAAAGGACAATGGGGTGTGAGGGGCTGCTGTTTGCAAAGTAACCTGTAGGTGAACAAAGGGACGAGATTTGAGGAAGCCTCGCTAGCCTGGGTCCCCTGCTCAGGACCTCTCTGAGCATGCGTGAGTGTGTAGGGACTACTTGAGGAATGGGGATTTCTAATCAGCACAAACAAGCCAATGTGAGCAAACTGAAGACCATGGACACCTAGAAAAGCCTAGAGGAGCAAAATGGCAGAATGGCTGTTGGTATGTAAGGAGGATGATTGCCGATCAGCAACCGTTTTTGATGGTTTGCTCTCCTTTCTGTCCACAAACACCAGTAATGACTGACTGGTGTGAAAGTCTTTTTCTAGTTTATCAAACCATCCCATCTCCCTGTTGTCACCAATTTTCCAAGTTTCCTCCCCACCCCCCGCCTAGATGGGGCCCAGGAGCCTCTCTGTCTGCCTGCCACTCCACTGCTCAGCCTAGAACCCTGAGGAATCAGGCTGAGACGCCCATCATTGACTGACTCAGCACTGACAGTCTGGCCTTTCCCCCCTCAAAGTCCCCCGGGAGCCTGCGGGAGTGGTTGATTCTGGTGCCAGTGGTCAAGGCTGGCGCCTCTACCATTTTGACTCAGTCAGGGGGCTGCAGCAAGTAGAGCCTGGGACTGCACAGGTCATTGAACTAGCAGTTATGTCTTGATGTCACTGATCACGCACAGGCCTTTTGAAGGACCACATGGTAGACAGCTGTAGTGAATCCTTACACTTTGGGATTTCAAACCAGGGTACACCACCTTGTGACAGTAGGTAAATTGGTTCTAGCTAAAATTCAGATTTCTTAACCTAAATGAAGATAATAATGCTGTCTCCAGAGACTCTGAAATAACGTTGGAAGCTACCAGAAGAGCACAAACTAGAGTCTGGAGAGCTGGTAGCTTGTTAAAAAGGCGACTGTTTACAAATCTGGCTTCTTAGATACTCACGCTGACACACACAGGGCCTCTGAACCAGAACTGGCCTGAAGGAAAATGGTGATCTGTGATCCATTCCAGCCTTGAACTCAGGCTGAGAGCCTACCAAGTCAAGTATATATGAATATATATATATATATATATATATGTATATATGTATATATGTGTGTGTGTATGTGTGTGTGTATACATATATGTGTGTGTGTGTGAGAGAGAGAGTGTGTGTGTGTGAGTGTGTGTATAAAATCACACTCATGATTACAGAAGTGAGAAACCAGAGAGAGGACAGATGTATGCCAAGAGGTAACTCAAGCATAGCATTTGGAAACTACAGTCTGACTTAGTCATTGTGAGTCAAGGCCACACTTTCCTTCAACTATATAAAGGCAAATTGACCTTAAAAGTACATTAGTATTAGGAAAAAGATATGTGGCTCTAGAAAGTTCCACTAGAGCCCTTTTCCAGAAGGCCTCAGCAAAGATAACCAAGAGATCCTGCCAAGTCTGTGAGACTTCAAAGAACTCAGGAGGCTTCACTTGAAAGGAGCCAACCTGGTTCCTTCTGCCTTGAAATGCTGCCTCTGGAGAAAGGGAGGAGAAATAGTTGCCATGGACGTTTTCATACCTTTGGGATGCTTCCTCTTTCTTGACATCTCTGTGAAAACATGGGATCAAAGAGCCCGCTCTGGAAGGAGCTGCCTCTAACCCATGCCACATGTGAAACCTTCCACCTCGGATGTGCGCAGGGCCCTCGGCTTAACCACAGTCTTGCTGTGGTTGGCATATATGCAGATCTAGCTTCACTCCAACCTACAAACATTTCTGAGATGCTATTGTAAGAGTGAGAGGAAGAAGTCGAAAGGCTGGGAACAGACCTTTTCCAAAGGAACCCGTTCTAAGGGCCTGCAGAAACCCAGAGACTCCCATTTCTAGGAAGGCCAGAGAAAGGTGTGAAACTGGAGCATGAGCTTTTGGGAAGAATGTGGTGGTCTCTAGGAGGCAACAGAAGTTCTCTGAGAGAAAGTCATTCCATGCTAACCTCATTTCCTGTTTTGACGAGCTTCACCAGCACAGGCGATTAGGGGAATGCCCCAGAAAGTCTTACTTTCAGTAAAGCATTTGAAAACCTCTCCTCCTATCCTATCTATGTATGTTTCAAGGTGGGCTCAGTGACAGTGAGGCCAGGATTCACATTTGCCCAGACAAGACCTCATGGCAGTCCTGTTGAGCCACTGACAAGGCCCCTCAGGAGATCTCGGGTTCTTGAGTGCTTTCTTCCATGGTCAAGTGTGGTCTGGAATGACTGCTGCTCCATCCACCAGGAGGGTGAGTGGTGGCAGCGTTAGGCCGAGGTTGGACCCCAAGGACGCCCTTGAGAGAAGCTTGGTCTTCACTGAGAGCAGCACAGCTTTTTACTGCTTTCCATCGCACAGGTCATTTTTAAGATATCTTGCAAAGATACACAGGAGTCATATTAGTCAATTCACAGGCCACACAGGGCTCTGAGGAAGAAACATCGTCTCCAGAGTCAAGGACTGAGGGTAAGAAGAGCAAGGTGAAACACAGCCCACCGTGGGTAGGCTGGTTAGAAACACAGCCTACTGTAGGGATTGGAAAAAAAAATCTCTGCATTTTCTCTGTTATGACACTAAGCATTTGAGTGTGACCAAGGATGTGAAAACCCAAACCATCACTTTTTAATTCTTTCCTTAAGACTGAACTCTTTTCAGGGACGTTCAAACAGTGTTCCTCCACTGCGAATCTGAGGGCCTCAGTGTGAGAGCAAAACAAGGCCAAGATGATAAAGTGCTCAAAAAGGGAAAGCTCTGAAATTCAAAATAGTATTATTCTCTGTCTAAGGTGCTTTCCCTCCAACTTAAAAAAAAAAAAATAGAAAGAAATCTGACACTCTCAGTGATAAGAAGAAAATGATTCAGCTTTGGCTTCTGTCTCTTCATTTCTAACCCCATACTGGTAAAGCTGGCTCAGCCTCTCCCTGAGCCTATTGTTTTGTTTTAGTTTTTTTTTTTTTAATTAAAGTTTCTCTGTGTGTGTTTGCCTGCATGTATGTATGTGCATAAAGTGAGTGTGGTACCTGCTGAGGCCAGAAGAGGGCGTCGGATTCACTGAGTTACAAGTGACTGTGAGTCACCATGTGGGGTCTAGGGGCGTGGGGGGGGGTTTCTCTCCAGCTCCACCTGAGCCCATTTCAAAAGCTGTGAATCCTCACGGTAGTGACGCTTCACTATTCTTCTCCCAAATTTCTTAAGTTCTTTGATAACAGTGATGCACTTGTTAGGTTTGGAAGGCTCCCTCTCTAGGGTTGGTTGAGTCTTCAAAGAGGCATGTGCAAGGACTGTCTCAAATGATCAACAAATGGCAGGCCTTGGCAGAGTATTTTAGGTTATGTTCAACTGTCTAGTGCAGGGAACATTTCCTTTGCTGCTGCCCAAGCCTTGGCTCAAAATACAGATAGATGCTTGAGATAGGAGGACAGAGCTCTGCAAAGTTAACAGGCAGAGAGAGCTAGCTAAAACTCCTTGCATGTCTGCCAGAGTTTCCCTTATAGTTAAGAGCTGCTCCCGTGTGCCAGGCTAGCTCCTGTACTTCTCAAGACATTGCCTTTTCATGATATGTATGTATTCTCTTCTGGATTGTTCAATATGACAGCCGCAGCCACAGGAGACATTCAAATTATAAGAATTAAAGTCAAAAGGAATTAAAAGTTCAGATGCTCAGTTGTCTTAAGTGTCCAGTGGCCGCATTGGCTGAAGGATATGGCAACAGACAAGGTAGTCCTGGACCAGTGATGCCCAGTCCTGGCTAAGCATTAAAAATGTGTGTGGAGGCTGGGGAGGCGGCTCAGTGGTTAAGAGCACTTGCTGCTCTTCCAGAAGGCCCAGGTTCAATTCCCAGAACCCGTAAGGCAGGTCACAATCATCTGTAACTCCAATCTCTGGGGATCCAACATCCTCCCAGACCTCATCAGACACCAGGCACACATGCAGTACACAGATATACACGTAGGCAGAAAGCTTATGTATACAAGATATAAAAACTTAAACCTGCTCAGGGAGAATTTCTGATGGTTTGCATCCAGGTGCATCCTAGATGTTTTTTTTTTTATTGTTGTTGTTTTTATATATATAATTTGTGAGTCATTCTCCTCTCTGGTCAAGGTCAGAGTTTTGTCCTAATGGGATGTAGAACTATATGGCCAATTCTTTTTCACTTTAAAAAAAATATTATTATCCTTATAAGCCAATTATCCCATGAATGCTGTATGGGTTATTTCTGGTCTTCCTGAAGCCCCTGACTCCCATTTTTGTTCTTGTTGAGACCATTAGCATCCTACTGAGTAGCAGTGAGGCAATGAACACAGGGTGGGCTGGGTTCTATTTGAGAATTCAGGAGAGGAAAGGCTGTCTGGGGGAGACATGCCTGCTGGTGCAAGCCCCTTGTGCCAGGAGTGCCCAGAGAAGACTGTGTATGCCTTTGCAGGGCGCATGCGCAAACCTCTGCTTAGCACTAAGCTCCTCATCACCGCTGGGCCTTCGTGTCTGCTCCCTGTGTGACCCCTCCACATTGCTTCCTTCTCTGGTAGAGCCCGGGCAAATGGGGCTCGCACAGGTCATTCCTCTGAGGAACGCTGCTGCCGGGAACACCCCACTGAAGACTTATTTCTTCCACGACTCAATGGCTTTTGTTTTTCCGGGAACATAATCAAACGAACTCGGATCCGAGGACACGGTAAGCAAGGAGAAGGCCGATTGGAATGAGCACCTGGGTGTGAAGACCCGGGAGGGCTTGTGACCCGCCCCTGCTGCTGAGCAGCAGGCTGAAGGACCGCCTGGATCCATTCAGCATCGAGGTGCAGAGATGGGGGCTTCTCCTCGCCATGTGATTAGGACACAGGTATGGCTGTTGCTGAGAAGCCAGGAGCCGATGGAACTATGCAACACATGTCTGCTGTCCAGAGTGCCAGAGGCCGTGGACAGACTTGGAGCTAAGACAGCACATCTGCCTCTATAGAGAGGAAACGGGGGAGGGCTGTGAGACGCGCAGACAATAGATAAACCGCGACGATCGCCTTCTAATGCTAGTTAAGCCCCACGTAAAAAAATAAGAGAGTGACAAAATGGCAGGGGTGAGGGTGTCTCTTGGGAATTTAGTGTTCAGGAAGGCTTCCCGGAGTCTGAACATTTGGATGAGACCCGGACAGTATCCATGGATCATTCACCCAGAGCTTCTGTGATGAGCCCCGTGGCCAAGCAGCAAACTGGTGGGACGACGTATCTAGTGCACATGGTCACTGAGTTACTGAGCTTGGATTTCTGCTGAGCTTACAAGCGAAAACAGACTTCTTGGAAGGCAACTACAAATGGTGTATTTGGCTACCTTCCCTGATCACAGTTGGGGCATGAGACCAGGGCCTCTGTAAAAGGAATGAGTGGCCATTTAACCACTCCTGAGGATATTCCAGTGCCAGTAACAGAACTGAGGAGTGGATTTGGGAAATCAGGATATCTGAATGAAATGTCCACGATACCCACACAACCTCCCAGTTCTTCACTTCGTGAGCTAAAACTACTAAGTAAGCTACACATGCCAGGGACATGGGGGCAGAGGCTATCCCCACTTTGTCTCCAGAACATGGTATACAGTAGGCCCCAAAGAAATTATGGATTGAACCTACAAATCAGTGATATATGTGAGAGTAGAGAGGAGGATGTAGGGAAAGTTGGAGTTTTCAATTGAAGCTCAAAGTTAAGGGTGATCCTAGAGAGATTTTCCAGAAAGAGCTTCTAACAGGGTATATTAAAAAAAATGGGATGAACATGGCTGAGATTCTAACTCCACGAACTTTTAAAGATGTGATAGTGTGTGGTCGTGATAATCTTGAAGAGCAGCCTTAGAGAAAGTTCCCTGAAGTTCAAGGTCAGAGACCTTTAGTGTTTCTGTATAGCTCATTAACAGGCTATTCCAGTTTCTTTAGTTTTGTTTTTTAATGAGGAAAGGATCAGGACACTAGAGAGGGCCGATAAATGAGAGACCAACCGAAGATGACCATCGCGAAAATACTGCAGGCCCATCAGCAGCGGGCAAGGAGGTCCACCGGAGCCCCCCGCAGTTACAGTCCATTCCCAGGGGAACCCTTCACCCGCCTCCAGCTGCGGTGAGCAGGCAGCAGGTAGAGGCACTGTTGGGGGCGCGTCCTGATTTTTCTGTGTCTGTGGCATTTTCGATCAACTGTGTCATGGGGTTTCCTGTTTCAGCTCCCAGTTATTCTGAAACAAAAATATGCAAGAAAAACATAGGTCACTGCCAACCGCACTGAGACAGTCACTGCAGCTCGTGAAAACCAAAAAGGGAGACAGATCGTAAATGCCACCGTGGACATGGGATCAAGTCAACAGCACATCTATTCACGCCGTGATATCCGAAATCGGAGGGTGGGGGTGAGGTGTAACAACCCTTGAAAGACCACTCAGGGGAAATCAAAAAGGTAAATGTTCTCAGAATTCCACTGTCTCGTTTGGGGCCACACTGTTGTGGCTTCCCCACGGGGCCCTGATGCCTCAGGAGCTACGAGGCTCCGCTTGTGTGTATTCTTGATTTTTGCTGGATTCAGACTCCTCAGGTCCCCCCCCCCCCCACGAGGACCCAGAGCAACCTCAAGCAAAGCCACTGGAGATTCCAGTTCCTGGAGGTGCAGAGCCTCTACTGACCTCTCCTCCCTTCGACTCTGAAGACAGCAACTGTGGGCTCACTTGAACTTGTGCCAAGTAGCTTTCGTAGGAGGGAAGGCAAAAATGAGACAAGCCCCTCCGCACACACAACCAAGCAGAGGTTGCAAGGATGATACAGGGCTGGCAAAAAGTTTCAGAGAGACCATAGTTCTATTAATAACTGCATTGACGCTTGAGGCCCAAGCTGCACCGTTTGCAGATTGTATGCTCAGCTCTCCCAAACAAGTGAAAGGGTATTTCCAAAGGCAGAGGAGAGAGAGAGAGGCAGATGGTGCCACACTCCCAAAGGGCATACTGTAAACCCACAGACCTGGCTCTGCGCTCAGATCTGCTACTCACGCGTGCCCAGGAGGGAGCAGTTTTTCTACGAGATGGTGGGAGACGATGTCCCCATGGGAGCAAGGTCAAGTCTAAGCTGGCCGCCATTTCCAGCTGCACTGACCCGAAGGCCCTTTGTTAGTGACCCACATTTTTCTGCAACATCGGAGAGGGGATTGTATGATTTTTGGAATATCTCCATGCTTCCCCAAGAGACCCCTTTCACAATGCACAGTAGTACAAAGGACACGAGAAGTAGGAAATACGGAAAGTTGCTCAGACTGACGCATTGTGTGTTTCCCAACAAGCAGGCTGTTGCTGTGTAGACTTAGGAAGTACCGCAGAGGGCAGATTGCCCAGCCATTGAGCTCTGGCTAGCCTTCTAAGGACCGGCTCTGGGCTGCAGGTCACTAAGAACAAAGCCTCTTAGAGGGTCCAGGCTCTTGATCCTGGCAGCTGTGATAAATCGGTGCCTTTATTTTTCCTTAAAAGGGCTCCTCATGCCAGCGGCAGTGGGGACATTTCTGGGCACTGAAGAACCTGTGGGACACCTACACAGTCGGGAGGAACAGCACCCACCCGCTCCCCACCCCCCATGAATCTTTTGGGAAAACCAGCTTCCCGTTTTGTGTCCTGTGAGCCAGCGTTTTCTGACCAGGCTCACAGTATCCGCCATCTGGCCCAGGATTTCATCTGCAGCGCCTTCCTGGGTGGGCAAAGAGAAACAGGAACTGAGTGACGCACCAGTGGCTGACATGGGTGGAAGGAGAAACTGGCTTCCTTTAGTTCTACCAACCAAGCAGAGATAGCTGGCTGCCCTGTCCTCACCGGCCAGCCTCTTTCTGTGTGGGATGCAGAACCCAAATGTAATAGCCCAGGCGGCTACAATATGGCATGCCCAGCCAGGTGGGTTCTGAAATTGAAGCAAGGTGATAGGGCCTTATAGACAAAGCAGGCACACAGAAGGGGGAAGTGGACTCCCTTCCCAAGGTCACACTGGAAGAGGCACAGCTGGACTAGGACTCGGGTCTTCCCCACCTAGTTCCCACGGGCTAGTGGCCAAAGCTAAGTTTCCTGAATTCCAGCTCGCCACTACAGGCCCTGAACTAGCCGGCCTAGGAGTTTTTGCACGGATGAACCCAATTCCTATGAACCCCACCCTGGATAGCTATCTAGTTATCACTAGAAAAGCCTAGGCTAGTCCAGTTGGGTACTATAAGTAGTTTGTTCCTAATTCTAGGCAAATCTCAAGAATGCTTTCCATAACCCAGCAGACCCTGAGAGTGAGTAGAAAATGCCCATGCCTACCCAGGATGGACTGATGGCTGAATGTGGGGTGGGCCATGGGATCCTCTGCTTTGGGGAGTTTTGCTGTTTTTGTGGATCTCTAATATTCATCTTTAGCAACTCCTCACACCCCACCATGAATACACAGCTTTATTTTCCCCAAAGATGTGATGAAAAGCCTAGAGCCACACATACCATACTGAAGACCAGTGTTCACAGGGGACCAGAAATGCAGCTCAGGCTAGAGATGTCTATACAGTTAGTGAGGCATAAACCCTTAACATGCCCCCCCCCAACGTCTTGTCTCTCACCAGGTTTCCTGTGTCCAGAGCTACAGCCATGCATCAGAGCAGATTTAGAGCCTTTGCGGGGTGAGGATTAACTACGCCTGGCCCAGAAAGTGACTGTGCACTGTGTGGAGGCTTTCCACCCCCTGACAGCAGAACCCAGAGCTCTCCCAACAGACCCAGCTCGTCATCCATCCCTGAGGATAGGCATCCCATCTGCCAGAGTGTCCTTGATGTGTGTTTTCATGAAAGCTTGGCGTTAGCCCTCTTAGAAGGATGTGCCAAGACCGTCTCTTACCAAGCTGGAAGAGTCGAAAGCATGGGGATCCCCAATTCAGCAGGTGGAGCTTGACATCACACCCAGTTTCCCACCCAGCATCCTGGTCACCACATTTTGAGTGTCCTGGAATGGCCAAATGCTCACAAGGAAGTCAAACACCAGAGCTTCAAGGGTCCTGCAAGCTGGCTCACCTTTTACCACTCCTTAGGGACCTCAAAAGACCGCCTCGGGCTCTAGCAAAGGTGCAAACTGGCAAAGGGTCCCCAGCTGAAAGTCTGGTCTCCCTGTTATCTTCTGGTCTTATCTTTTCACACCCCTCCCTCTGGCTACTTTCTCCATCTTTGCTAGATAAAAATTATTTTTTAAAGAACAATACCTCGTGGACACTTCAGCAGATTTATATGGCCTGACTGACTTGGTGAGAGGCCAAAATTATAGATCACCTTACTGTATAGCAACTGTATAGAGAAATGCCAAAGGCCTTTGAAAAACAGCATTCACCTCTAAGGCTGTGCTGCAACATGTGAGAAGAGCCTCGGCCTTCTAGAAAAACAGAAACCATCTAGAGCCATGATCCTCCAGGCTTGCTAGCTGTACCAGGCCCTGGACATTGGTTCTCAGTGTTCAGGTCTCCCAGCCAGGCTATTCTCTGTGCAGCAACATGAAATCACCCAAAGATTCACTACATATTCAAACCCTCGAACTTCCCCTGGGGTCTTCTAACTTGGAAACTCGGGGTGGGTGGGGGCGATGGGCGGCGGGGGTAGAAGCCCAGGAGCTGGGATTAGTCCTTATAGCACCCAGGAATAGAAATGTGAGAGCCACAAGCGGCAAGTGATAGTTCGCTCCCAGTGACAGTCATGAACATAGACCGTCCCCATGGTCTCTATAGACCCTACTGACCACACTTAGTCACCTGTGGGTACCTGGTTTCAGTCACCAAGCTTCTCAGTGGATGGCCCTTTCCAGAGATTCCCCACAGCAGCAGGAAAGGTATGCAACTCATAAGGCACCCAAGGCTTGGGGGTATTGTGGAGGGGAAAGCCTACATCTCCGGCTATTGATGTCGCACATCTGCACAGCACAGGTCTGAGCTGGAGGACTCTCAAGCCCGTGGGACGGCAGTTTCCCCTACACGGAGCTGTTCACCCAGCCCTGCCACACATCGTTGCCTCTTCTCCCCAGTCTACACAGACCCTACTGAGAAAGCAGGACCCCATGACTCTTGACATTTCCCTTCAGTGGAAGCAGAGCCGAGCCATCAGCTCTTCATACCTCCCTGTGCCCCTGAGAAGGAGGGTGGATGCAAAGCCACCCACCTTTTAGTCTGGTCACAGTGTAGTATTGGAGCACAGGTGCCAGACGGAGCAAAATACTCGTACTGAGACGGGTAGGAGGCTCAGAAGGGCAGGCCAAAAAAAAAAAAAAAAAAAAAAAAAGGCTGAATAACAACAACAACAACAACAGAAAACCCCTGGGGCCCTGTACAGGAAGTATGAGAAAAAGAAGAGAAGAAAGGGGGGAGAGAGAGAGACGGGGGAGGGGGGAGAAGAGGAAGAAAAGCTAGGAAGCTGTAAGTACATGCTACAGGTAAGATGTTAAGTCCCTCAGTTTCCATGGTCACCTCTGCAATGATGGGGACACAGGCAAGACCGTGGGGCCTTACCAAGCCAACAAGGTGTTCATGAAGCACAGACTGGTCAACACCAGCAGAACCTAGTGTCCACTGGCAGCCTTCCCTAAAGGTGTGAACACCCTAGCTCAGAGAACAGAGCTCTCTACGTCTTGCCTCCGCTCCAGATTCTGACTTCTTGTGTGAGCTTCAGGTGAAGAAGCAAGACTTGCAAGATTCTGACCGAGACCCCCCCTCCCCCCACACACACACAACACACCACATACAACCAGGCACAACTGCATCAGAGGGAGAAAGCCCGCCAGCCGAGCCTCCATCCAGGCCCCGGGCCACACGGACCTGCAGAACTGCAAAGCCCATCCAGCCCAGCTTCAGTTTTACAGACTCCAACCACAGGCTACCTGAGGCCAAGGGGGCTGCCACCTGATACACCCGGCCCTCTGCCCTCCATGAAATGTGGCCTGGCTGGATTGTGAAAAACAGCAGGGAGAGGTGTGCTCACATACTACAGAAGCCAGCCTGAACCAAGTCCATTTCCTCTAGGTAGCACCAAATAGTAGAAGAGTGGGAATTAGGAATCCTCCTGCCCACAATAAAAGTCAGTGCTGTACCGTGAGCAACTGATTGAAAAGCTTAGCAACTAATTATATAACTGTGGAAGGACGCAATTAGTCAAAGGAAGGAGGGAAGAAAGAAAGAAAAAGGGCTTTTGTATACACAAATCTTAAAAATAGAACTGAAGGCTTCATATCTTACCCAGTAGTCTATTGTACACCCTCCTTTTAGCTGCTGAAAAGGTTAATTTTCCTACCGAAACTGAATGTGGGTTGTGAAAGAGCATTAAAATGAAGAAAATTTCCCCGAGGCTGCTAATGTACTATCAGCCATGCCATCGGGTTTCAGTTTGAGTTGTTTGTGTTTATTTGTGAAAACAAAGATCAGATCAGCAGAAGCCTCATCCTAACTATTGTCCTGGCATGTCTCAGTTTTTTGAGATGGAAAAAATAGAAGACCCTCACATATGCACTCGCGCGTTCGCGCGCACACGCACACACGAACATAGGCATGAGAAATCAAAACAACAGCCTAAGAAGGAGATATGTTTAACTCAGCTCTATAATTTGGGGGGGAAAAGTATTGTCTCATGTAAAACTATTTTGTTTACAGTTTGTCCAAACAGGAGGCTCCATTTGTACTTTTAATTGTTGAAATTTTTGTCTATTGTATGGTCAGGTAGAAAGCTTTTTTTTTTTAACTGTAATCTTTGTTTAACACTTTCAGAAGTGTAAATATAGCCGTATCATAATTCTGTGTAGAAGACTTAGGGGAGGAAATGCAATTTAAACTCTCCTCTCAAGGATCAAAATCACGAGCCTGGAGACATTTCTGAGCAGGTGGAATCCGGATGAAAGGCAGGAGTTTAGGTGATTTTAACCAGCACGTGCCTAGGTGCCAGGTGAGCTGGCTTTTCTCTGAAGTTTTAAAAGAAACCAGATGATGAAGTGGTTAACGAGGCTGTGGGTGCTCAGAGCCTTCTCTGCGTGTGTTTCCATCACAACATAAACACCAGAATGAAGAAAGAAAGAAAAAAAAAACCTGCTAAAGGAACCCTCCAGTGGCTCACTTCACCGAACAAACTGTTTTTCTACCTATTTTGTGTTGCGGGCTTTTGTTATCAACCCAATCGGCAAATTGTGGCCAATTTTGTCATGGTGTAAGCAGACATTTTGTTCCCAAATTGTTTTCAACATTTTAGCTACCAATTACAGTCAATGAGAGAATGAGCAAGCCACAATAAACCAGAAAGGGTACTTCTTCAGCTCTCAATTAACCCCTCCTAAGGTGAAAGATGCACAGACCTTTACACTGGTGTATATTTTTGAAAACAGAACTCTAGTAAATTCATATTCTGAAACAACTTAGTCAGCCCTTTGTGGAAAAAGAATCATTAATGATTAACCTGCTGATTGGATTTTGAAACCAACCAGGAGACATTCTACAGTTCTAACCATGAGGAGACCCTGGGACTATCCCATTTAATGACACCGTATCATTATCAATTAAAAAAAAAGATAGAAACCAGATAAAATTTGAAAATGCAGATGAAACTCTCTGGGAGTGAAATGAATTAAACCAAGGTAAAAAGAGAAATAGAAAATCACAAGTTAAGCAGTTATTTACTACTGAAAATAAATGACACCCACGGAGTTTAAGCAATAGATTAATATTGAAACCAAACGGCAGTCTTACACCACAAATCATTTCATTAAAAACAAATAAAGAATGACACCTAGCTAAAATGAAAACGCAAGGCTCTATTTGATGAGGCATTAAATATAAAGATCAAGCCACGATGGAAAGCTGGTGCGGGTTTTCTTTTTCTTTCTTTCTTTTTCTTTTTGTTGTTGTTGTGTGTATTATTACTACAGGACGCTGATAATACAGAAGTCAGAGAGGACCTTTTCCTAAAGATTCAAGAATGGCTTGGAAGGAAAGCAGAACGTGAGACGCAAGAGCGAGCTCAGAACGCTGGGCTTGCCACCGTCCCTCGGGTTTGAAGGCACAGCAATGTGTACATTTTTAGCCTTTTAAAATACCAGCATGCCCACACACTGCCTCGGATTAAACCAAGGAGAAAATGACACATTCTGAAACCATTTTCTACAGCTACCTTCCTGATAACACTGAGGCACTGACAATCAAATTAATGAGTTCTTAAAAGCCCAAACAATTGTCCACAGAGACAGGACCGTTCACAGCAGCCTACATACCACTCTAAGATTTTCAGGCAATTCCACAAATATTAACCTTTGTTATTTGTGTTCAGAAAAACTCAGCATTTCACATCTATTTTAGACAAGACACTGCTCATTGGTTCTGGACAGTTACACTGAGGAACACTTTGAAAAAACCCACAGAAGCATCACAGTGCTTCCCTGACTTTAGACAATCTAGGAATTGCTTGCTTCTTGTCCCTTGTGCCTTTGCATAACCTGTTCCTATCTGAAAAAGTTTTAAGTAGCAAAGAAAAGGAAACACCCACAGCGTCTGAGGAGTCATTGTTTCTTCAGAAAGTCAATTTCTTCATAAACAGCCACCCGAAAACAAACAGTGAGGAAGACCTAAAACAAACAGCAAAAACTCAGGAGGAGGGCTGGACAAATGGATTGTCAGAACGCTTAGCAGAGGGGATTTTAAGTCACTAACAAAGGAGTCACTTTTATTTGTGGTCAACCTAAAAGATTCTCAGTGAAAGGTCGACATTTCTGGTAAAGTGGAGCCGATGAGAGCATCAGTGAGCTAATATCTTCACTCACCGTGGTGTCTAGTAACCTGCCCAGGATCCAGAAACACTTCTCTCTCCCGTTCTCTCAAGCAGTCTGCCTCACAGAAGATACCCGGCATTTAACAAAAGACAGAACAACTTCGAAACAATACTATGATTTGAAAGTGACAGGGAACTTCAAGACAGAAGAGGTCACTGACATTTGTCATTTGGGGAGAGTATTTGGTGAGAATTTCACTTTAGAATGCCCTCTCTGTCCTCATTGAGCAAAACTGGGCACTCAAACTCAGAAGCAGCCTAAAGGGACACCTACCACCCCTGCAAAACCCACACACAGCCCTGCTACCCCGCGTGTGAGACTTGGGAAATGATGATGGCTTTAGTCATCTGGAAAGATGGCTGTGAAGGGCTTCTCTTCAGAACCTCTGTCCTTTTAACTCTGCCTCACCACAACAGAAAAGTTCAAGTTCACACTCCACTGTGCTTGTGACCCGGGAATTTCTTAAGAGCAGGGTGGTTGTTACACAGCCCCAAGCGCTTCCTGAATAAATGGTCAAGAGATGATCTTTTTTAAAAAAAAAAAAGTAAAAAAGAAAGAAAAAAGATCTCAAAAAGTTTTTGGAAAGTATGTGTGAACATAAAATCTCTCCTGTATTAAAACTTAATGTTTTAGCACAGTTGTTTGACATGTAACCTACCCAACTTGCTTTTTTTCACACACACACAAAATGAACTTGTTAACACCAAAACTTTCCAAACTTTGTTTGTTTAAAGACAGTCCTAAGTATTAGTAGAGTGTGGGTTTCTTTTTCTCTCATTTACCCTTTTGTTTGAGGTCACTTTATCATTTATAAAATGGTGACAGCAATTTTGTTGAAACAATGTGGCTTTAGAGGCTTATACTGGCTCAGATATAGAACTGGGGTATTTTTGTACAATATTTTTTTTTAAAAAGACTCTATAAATAACTGTAAGTGGGAGGAAGAAGCCCCCGAACTCAGAATGCTCATCCTGGACGCTAGGGTCTCACACCATTACATTTGATTTCTCTCTACAGAGAAGAAAATGAAATTGATTTTCAGTAAAACATTAAATGTGTAACGAGCATGAGGAACTTGTAACATGTGGAAACACTAATTTATGAGGAAAGACGCGGGAGAGTCCTGCAGCCTGACCCTGACCCATGTCAGTGGTGTCCTAGAGAGCCGGCCAGTCGCATTGCACAGTGGCTCTGCACACAGCCGCATTGCACAGGATATCCCTGGTTGTAAACTCCAGAGTAAAGCTGAGCTCTGAAGGGTAGTCTGTTAGCAGGAGCCTAAGGCGCTGTGGACGTCCGTGGACCCTGAAGAGTGCAGTGTTTCTGAGAGTGACCTAGCCCTTTCATTGATGTTAGCTGGAAAGCTCGGTTTAATTAGGTGTAGGGTGCCAGGCAATCTCTCTATCAAAGCCAGCTGAAAACAAAACTGAGACACACAGCTTGTGGTTTCACAAAAAAAAAATGTATTTACATGAAATGTATTTTAAAGGGAGTTCGAGCCCCAGGCACGATGCCATCTGTCATGTGCGGTGAGTTTGACATTTAAAGGGGTCAGAGGTTGTCAGATGCATCTACCCCCAGTCTAAACTTAGCCGACATCCACCACCCCTACCAGCAAGGCTTGTTCTGCCGATTTCCAGCTTATAAATCCGAGAAAAGACTCAAGCCTATTTATTTCACACCAATCCTCTCATTCCTTCTCAGTTCCTCACCTGAGATCTGTTTGAAAGGAAGTGGAGCCGTGGGTGCGGGGAAAGATAAGCCAACTCTCACATGTTGTCACCGGGATGGTGACAGAGGGACCAACCCAGAGTCCAGAGCTGGGGGGTGGGAGGCAGAGTTACAAATGACAGTGGTGTTTCCCACCTCGTGGCCCACTTCCTCACCCCAAATTGTCTAGGAAAGAGCTATCTGCCAAGGTGACTCTCCTTGACTCTTAAAAATGGTCCACAGTTTCTAGAAAAAGCCCAAAGTGACACCAAAAATGTAATGTCATTTATAGCTGCATCGACAAAAATCACAAAAGGAGCCATAAAAGTCCCTGATAAACATTGACTTTGGGGTCTCTTCAGTGGGCGACTCAGATCCCAAGGGCCCTGGGTTGGTACGTGTTTAGCAACTAAGAATGAAGGTTACACACTTTATCAAGAAGTAAAAGAGTGAATCACCATTAACTCACTCCCAGTCAGCGATGTTTGGTAAATGTGTGAGTCATTTCTCACTTATTTCCAAATGCCACTTCCCTGCCTAATTTGTTGGGAATAAAAACTGACCCATAACATAAATTAGGATAAGCCCCCAAAGACCCAAATAGATTCCCTACCCTGTAACCAGCAACACCCTGAATTCTCAGAGCCTCGTTCCTGGGAATGCACAGATACTCCAGGCAGAAAGGAGGGTGCTCTGGGAGATCCTCACTACTCTTCTCTTCTCACTAGCATTGCGGAGGTTGAGGGATACTGACCCAGGGCCTTAATGCAAGCAAGGGTCTAGGTACAGTGGCAGCCGGACTCTCACAGGTTGTGAAGGGGAATAGCTAGTAAAACTGTGATAGCCTATCTGCTAGCTCGTTTCTAAAGCTTTTAAAAAGGCCTCTTCTCTAATCCAGAGCTTTCACTGGGAAACATTTGTTATTTTTATATTTGTAAAATTGTACTATTATTTCACTACATAAAAATACATATACACATATTTGTATGTATGTATATCATATACTTAAAATGAAAAAAAGGAATTTAAATAACTTTACCATAAGTAATTGAAAATGTTAAAAGGATATATTGATATGATGATGATGATTGTATTAGGATTCAAATCTGGAGCTTAGTGTATATGAGGCAAAACTGTACCATCCTGTTTACATTCCTCAGTCAGGAGATAGATACATTGAATCTGACTTAGACATTGCACAGTGTATGAACATACCACTTGGCACCCCGTGTAAGTACACATGCTCTTAAAATTCATATTTCTCTGTTAAGCTTTGTAACTGATAATTGCACACAAAGGTATTCAGCAGTGAGAGTGTAAAAATGCAATGTGAAGCTCCACATTGTGGCTGCTCCAGCTGTAGAAAAGTTCACTGAGGTGTGTTGACTTCCAGTCTGCTTAATTTTGATGTGTGAATTTTTTTACTTGCCAGGTTTTTTTTAAATAATAAAATTTATAATTCCTTTTTCAAAATGGTGATGATACACTATATAAATTTTATTTCAAGAAAATTATGAAAATTATGGTAAAAAAAAATTCTGCCCCTATTGCTGTCCTCCAAACCCATAGGACCAGGCCTGCACACTGCCTGTTCTGCAGGGACCATACTGTCTTCTAAGCAACAAACAGCAGCTTTGATTTCTTTTGTGAACTTAGGGGCGTCCAGACTTCACTTCCTAAAAATTCTCTTCTACTTGCCTGAGCTGTGGCCTTCACTCATGGCTTGCTAAAGCCAAGGTGAGGAACGAAGGGGATTACGTGGTCCTGAGCACAACGGGTCTCTTAGATCTGCCATGCGCACAGCCCGGCTCGCAAGCTCCTTCATACACCGAGCTGACTGACATTCTGAGTCAGCACACAGAAGTCCCAGGGACAGCTGAGCCGCACCTCTGCTTTACGGACTCATTTTGAGAAAGACAGAGTCACAATGAAGCAGCTTCTGAAGGACCTAATCTGGCCCAGTGATGACTGCCCGCACAAGCAAAAGGGTAGCTCTCCTTTCCAGTCAGACCGGGGCCCTCTACACCACGGGTCTCTTCCCTCCGGGTTCCAGCCACAGGCTGGGACCCCATGAAGCGATGTGCTCTGCCCTCTGTCCCCTACTCCGTGGCTGCCCTTGTTGGCACTGTCCCCCTCTGGCCTATTAGCCTCTACTGCTTGCTTTCTGCTGCTGTCTGTTGCTAAGGAAGGCACCCTGGTCACCTTGAAAGAATACCAGTGGCAGGCTTTACCCCACACTGAGCAAACACATGTGGCACAATTTGGTGACAAGGTAGAAATAATCCACAAGTTCATTTTTACACTTTTCTTCAGAAGGATAGCAGTGTACACCCTACAGAGATATGCGTGTGTGTGTGTGTGATTATTTATATATCCCTCACAAAGGTTGGTAAAGTGCACTGGAGTGAATCTGATTTCAATTTCATATTGCATTGCTATCCTTCATCACCAACCCAGCGCCTGCAGGCTCTTAGAACAGCTTGACTGTGGATCTCACTAAACTGACAGTCTTTATTTACCCCCCTCCCACCCTCAGAGGGGGTGGATAAGCAAACCACATTGTCGAAGCCTTTAAAAACAAACCAAAGGAAACTGGGTTTCCAAGCTTTACGCAGATGTTATTTACCCACAATCCATTTCCAAGAAGTCACTTGGAAACCGGCTCCATTTTCACCAGAATTCCCTTAGAAGCATGGAATGTTGCCGGGGCCCATGACATATATTTGCTTCTTGCCGGTGATAAGTGCAGGGTGAGCTACATCTTCAGCCCAGTTTCCCTCCATCTTGGGGGTGTGTCTGTCCCAAGCCCTTTATGTGCCTTCCTGGCTGGTGTTGTTGCCACACACGGCACAGCTGGTGGAGATGAGCAGGCCGCTCCTGGTCATGCAGCAAGGCGAGCTGGTAGAAGATTCCCGTCCCTCTTGACAGGATGGTCCTTGTCGCTAAGCACCACACATGCCTTACTTTTGAGGCTTCTTGGATAGTGCACCCCAAGTGTCAAAACTGACTTTCAGGATGGGAGGGATTGGGACAGAATTTCTCACTATGTGTTTCCCAGGGCGTGCTTGGTTCAGAGCCGGTACTGGGCTCTGTGGGCCCAGTGTCTGTGGGCAGCGCTCACCAAGGACATGATGAAGAGCATAAATCAGTTCCCTAGCTTGGGACTCAACCATCATTTTATGGTTGACCCAGACAGGCCCGTGAGATGAATGTGGCTGACAGCGGTGCTTTCCCAGGCCCACTGTGTGATGTGACCCTTGAGGAGAAGTGCTCTAAGTGTCCTCACTAGAGGGAAACCAGCAGGATGATGGCCAGTTTGCTGCAGAATGACAATTAAGTCAAGCATGGAGGAAGACACTAACAGCCCAGTGTTAGTGGGCTCTCCTCCCTACTGTAAAGACCCCCATTCTACTCAATGCCCACTACTCTACAGTCCACACAGACACTTGAATCCTGTGGGTCTGAGTACCTGCCTTCTTGATTAGACTGTGATTTTCCAAGACAGACACTGTAGGAGTGGTTCTCAACCTGTGGGTCGACAACCCCCTCTTTTGGGTGTTAGAATGACCCTTTCGCAGGGATCACATATCGGATATCCTGCATATCAGATATTTACAGTCTATACCGGTAGCAAGATTACAGTTATGAAGTAGCAACGAAAGTAATTTTATTGGGGTGGTCAGCACAACATGAGGAAGCGTATTTAAGAGCTGCAGTGTTAGGAAAATTGAAAACCCACTGCTATCATCACCTCAGCTAACTCCAGCACTGGAGCATCATGGTGCATGTTTCTCTACCTGTCTATCCCAGGGACACACACATATGCCAGGGCGGGGCTCTCCGTACCAACACAGACTCTCAGATAAAAATATTCTCAAAAAACTGCCCCGTTAGCCTTGTCAGTAGCACCTTGATAGCAAACAGAGGAGAGAAACTGCACTAAGATTGTTTCTCCGATTAAATAACATTTGTCTTCAGAAGTTTTTGTCTGTGTAATCTCCATTGCCACAGCTAGCACCAGTCTGGCACACCTAAAAATTCTGGAGGGCACAGCCCAAGAAAATCTGCTTACCGGGTAAGTGGCGTGTAGGGCCAGTCTAGGGTGTGTGGCTGAGGAAGCATGCATGTGGTAGCCAAGGAGGAGGCTTTCTGGCCAGCCAGGCCTCTGGCATGCTTTTCATAGAAAGCTTATTAGATTGGTGAGTTTGCAAAGTCTCTGCCAGTTTACTGGGTTTTAAAAATATAGCTTCTTTTACACTTCACAGCTGTCCTGGGGAAGGGGGCGGTGAATGGCTGGCGGGGGGGGGGGGAGGGGGCTCAGGCCTGTAATTTGTTCATTTGTTTATTGAAAGAAAAACAAGCTTGTTTGGGTAGGAAGGCCTGGTTCTTGGTTCCTAGAACGCAGATCTCACGGTGAGAAGGTTCTGGACCCTTGATTGCCATACCTGAATCTTGGGGCTATCCAAATGATACAGCCTCAGTTGTTTCAGGAAGGCCTTTGCCCATCCTAAGGGTAGAAAGGGGGATCAAGGCCATGGAGCTGCTCCCTAGCATTAGGTTTTGACTAAACTCCAAGGCACTGTGTAGTCTGTTGTTGAAACCCTGGCTTTTTATCACTTTGACACACAGAAGGCTCTCCTTAGGTGTGACCTGCATTTCCTAGTTGGCCTTGTGAGACCCAAGGGTGTATCTCTAGGGGCTTTAATAATACACTATGAGGAAATGATTGGTGAGTTTTGTCACCGGGATGAAAATGACATAAATGGTGGGCATCCAAGAATACTCTGAGCCTCCTGAAGTCAGGACCCCAGGACACCACCCCACAGTATCAAGCTGCAAAGGAGCCAGGCTGGGTTCTGGAAGCCGGAAGCAGAAGACCACTGCTCCAGGAAGTCAGCAAGAGGAAGAAGTGAGAATGAACAGTGTTTTCTCCTTTTACTGACCAGAGGTCACTAGATTAGTCCCTCCATTTGCAACAGAATGCAGCCCCAGGCAGCCCATGGGTCCCTCCCCTAGCCTGCTCCAGAACCTCCTCTCCTTCCACTCCCCAAGCAATGGCCCAGTTTACTGTAGCCCCATGTGTCTCAGGGAGACCAGGAGGCCCTCCACTCCCTTGGAGCACTGAGCTGTGTCACAGACCGGAAGTGAACAGAGCACCCGGGGAAGGTTCCCGTGCTTTTGAAATCCTAAAATCAGGGCTGCAGCATGACTGCACGGGTCACAGCTTTAATCCTAGCAATTGAGAGGCAGAGCCAGGAGGATCAAAAACTTGAAGGCCAGTCTGGGCTATGTATGCTCTCCAGGCCAGCTTAGGCTCAGAGGGAAAGAGAGTTGGGAAGGTAGCTCAGTTGGTAGTGTGTCTGCCATGCAAGCTTGAGGGTCGGGTTTGGATCGCCAGCACCTATGTAAAAATCTAGGTGAGATCAAGTGCAACTACAGGCCCATCACAGGAAGAGTGGGGGACAAAAGGATATCTGGAATTCACTGGCCAGACTGTCCAGCCAATTGGTGAGAGACCCTGCCTCAAAAGGATAAGGTGATGGAGATGGTGGAGAACATGGTGAGCCCTTCCTACATGCATGCATATGTGCACACACATACAACACATACACAGATAAAATGAGAAGAGAGAGCTGGGGGAAGGGAGAGAGAGAGGAGACAAAAGCACACAGGCCACACTCATTTCGTGCCAGATCAAAAATGCGGGGGAGGTGACATTTGGAGAAGGGCCTATCTCATCAGCCTGTGGCTTACATGTCCTTTTCCCTGGGGGAGTTAGAAGGCCTGCTCTTCCTGGGTCTGCCCTGTTGGCTTGAAGTCCTCTTTGTGGGGAGTGGCAGCCAGGATTACCAGCAAGGCCTGGTGGGTCCCTTGTGGCAGGTACCCCATTAGGCCACCCAGGTTGTTGTGGCTTTTCTGGTCCTTTGCCACAGAGGCAAGCTCTGTACCCACAAGAAGGGGACAGGATCCTGCCTGAGTCACTCTACCACTGTGGAGACAAGCCATTGTTTCTATCATTTGCTTTTCACCTGTGTTTTTGTCCTGCTGGTTTCATTTGTTTAACTTCTTTTTTTTTTCATTTTAAAGTAATTTTCTTTTCTTCCCCTCCCACTCCCCCTTCAGTGCAGGAAATCAAACCCAAGGTTTCAGGCATGCTAGGTAAGCACTCTGCCACTGAGCTGTCTCCTTAACCCCTTGATATCTTTCTAATAAATAATTCACGTAGACTTTTAGGAAGGAGAGTCATGGGAAGATAGAGATCCAGAAGAAAAAAAAAAAGGAGGGAAAAGAAAAGGGGAAATGCCTGGGAAGAGAGGAAGGTGGAAAGGAAATGAACACAAATCTTAACCTCCAGCAGAGAGAAACTTCTTTTTTTTTTTGACCCAAATATTTATTTTGCAGAGTGTTTAAAAAGCAGCTACAGAAATAAAATGGAAAGACTCTTCGGGCCGGACTCCCTCCCACCGTTCTGTAGAGAAGCATCCACAGGGGAAAACCCATCTCGCCAAAGCAAGAGTCTTGCTTTGCTATCTAGCCTCCCAGAGGAGAGGAGGAGAGCTTTAGCAGCAGGGCAGGCGGGGAAGCCAGGAAGACTTATCCTCGGACTGTAAGTGGAGCGTTGGAGCCCCCGCTAATGAAATAAATCTCTGCCTGCCTGCGGGGAAGAGCGAGCGAATACAAAAGACGACTCTAGGGGAGCAGCAGGGGGCATCCTTCCAGCCCTTTTAAGAAGTGTGGTTTTAATGGAAAGTGTTTTAACATTAGTGATGATTCTGCAATTTATCTGAAAAGTCAAAAGAGGGTTTCAAAATGATGCTCTATAGACATTTGTACTTCTGACTCCACAACCCCCATCTGTGTGCTCAAGAGCAGGTTGGCTGGTCTCCAGAACTCAGACTATTCAGCTGCTTGGAGAATGCTCTAAAACTTCAATACTGCCCCTTAGGCCAACAGCCCCAGCCTGGCCAAACACTCTGAGTACCCTATCAGCCATTTCCCTTCACTCTAGCCACAAACAAACAAACAAAAAAAAAACAAAAAAACCAGTTTGCATCTTCCTATTCTTCAACTTTTTGTTTTAGTCTTCTTTGTCATGTCAGGGGAACAAGCCATGTCCCTCCTGTCCTGTCCCCCACATCTACTTCTTTATATCTCTTCTTTCTCTTTCTTTCTTTCCTGATAAGCCCATTTCACACTCTGCTGGACACCCGCTTCCCTGTTTGGATGCATATTTCTGATATTACATTCCAGGACCCCTTCCCTTGGTTTCACCCCGTTAGTCTGGTTCCCCCTCTTTCAAGCATGCTAACTTCTTCATATACCTCCTCATAAGTGGAGAGCTATGTTCTTTTCCTGCTCAGACGGCATCCAGGCAAGCTTGCCGTCCTTAACTCTTGTGTCTTTTCCTTCTCTCACTAGGGTTCTCTGTCCCTGTGTACTTTCTTGCTCGGTATTCCCAAGTCTATGTGTGTGGTCCTGTCTGGAAGGAATTTATAACAGGGACAGGGACAGGGTGGGCGTGGGTGAGGTGGGGGTGGGTTTCCATCAGATTAGACCTCAACAGCTAGGGACAAAGGTAGCCACCGACTGAATGTTATTTCACACACCATGCTCGGGTGATACGCAATGTCTAGTCCACCAGGAATGAAGTCATGTGTGCCGTATGCCCTCCACCCCCCCCCCCACCACCAAATAGCACATAAACTGCCTGTGGATGGGACTGAGCGGACTTTTCCAGCAAGATGTATAGCAGAAATCTAAAGATGTGCTGGCTTTCCAGCCTCGATGCTACCTCATTTGGAAAGAAGAAGCCTGTTGTGTTTTGTGTCACCGAGATAATCATGTCACGCGTGAAGGCATCTGCAGTCCCCGCTCAGGCGGAATCTTCGTGCTGTCAGTACCTCTGAGCAGAACTGTTAGTTCTGGCATTGGTCACCCATGTGCTACCACAAAACATCACACAGGTTGGAACAGTGTTTGCAGTCACCCCAGCTTGTGTGGACTTAGATAGAACCGCTGTGCATTCCACTGACATGGGCTTTACACAGATACCAGATATGGCTCTTGAGTGTGCTACCTGAGAGGGAAATTATGCTCGGGCAAAAACTGAGGTGATGTCCTAAAAGTGGCACAGGAAAGAGTTCTCCCAGGTCAGAGAGCAGTTATGGGGTTTCTCCAGCTAACACAAGCCACTTAGGGATGCCTCACGGAGGGATTTAGCCCAGTGATAAAGTGCTTCTCTGGCAAGAATGAGACCAGGACTCAATCTCCAGCATTATGAAAAAAACAAAACAAAAAAATTTACACTGGTAATTCTCACTTATCTATTTCTCTTAGTAAAACGGTAAACTTCAGAATAATAGACACCTCCCCACAAGGGAAAATAGATGTAAGTGGCTCCTGAGGGCCCAGGCCTACATCTCAGCCAGTCAGTAGGCTGAGACAACATGGCCACAGGTTAAGGCAGCCTGGGCAGTTTAGTGAGACTCTGAGACTCTTTAAGAAGGGCACAGCTCAGTGGCAGAGCACTAACCCAGCCTAGTAAGCACGTGGCTTAGGACTCAAACTCCAGAACCTTAAAAAATAATAATAATAATAATAATAAGACATGAATAAAATTGGAGTTAACCTTGTAAAAGCACATGTCGTATTCTACCTAGTTCTAAGTTCACATGAGGCCACCCAGCCTACAATGACATGAGAACACGTGGGCTTTTTCATATCTTCCTAAAGGAGCTGCAGTGGGCTGCAGACTAAAGAGCGATACAACAAATACAGTTTCCCAGGGAGATAAAGGTCTCTGGCTTAATGGCATCGTGGAATCTCAGGATGGAGCAGCCAATCCCTAGCTTCACCCTGGAGACAACAGTGCAGCTTGGGAAATGTCTAGCTTAAAGGGGGTTCTTGCTGCAGGGCCTTATCATGGGGATGATCTAACCACGCAGAAAAGAAAGTGGCCCACCCAGGGCTAGGTGCAGTAGAGGCAAAGAATCCCAAGCTGACTCCAGGACTATAGGGTGACTCTTGACTGTCTTGGACCTCAATTTGTAGACCAGGTTGGCCTCAAACTCAGAGATCCTTTTGCCTCTACCTCCCAAGTGCTGAGATTAAAGGTGTGTGCCACCATGCCTGGTTCTTCTTCTTCTTTTTTTTAATACAAAAATTCTTTTTTAAATTTATTACTAAAAACAAAGTTGCAAAGAAAGAAAGAAAGGCAAACACCTTAACAGACCCACAGAGTTACAGTAGCCATTCTGAGTGGAAATGTTTATAAATTCTAGCTCCTAATTTTATTACAGGGTGATTCAAACTCTCAGTTTTCATAGATGTGCATGTATTTAATTGTGCTAAAATGGACACAACAAAACTGAGCATATTAACCGCATTTCTGTGTATACTTCAGTGCCTCGTGCCTGTTCATGTTGTTTAGTGGACATTTTTGTCCCTCTGACACTGGCCCCATTACACAGACTCCTCATCTTCGCTTCCAGCCCCATCGCTCTCTAGCCCCTGTTCTTTTTCTACGACATTCACTAACCTTGGTATCTCAAAAGTGTGGTACTACATTTTTTTTGACATTAACAAATATTCTCAACACCATAAGCACAGGAGAAGGTGACCGTTTATTGGCTCCCCTGGCCCTATACCAGGTAAATTTCAGTTGTCCCTGGCCCTCTCCAGGCCTGCTGGTGGGAGCCATGCTTTTCCAGTCTAAAAACCGGAAGGTAATTTTTCTAATTGAATGAAACTCAGGAGCAAGAATGAGACCAAGAAACCTCAGGACCACACTAAGCTCTGGGTTTGGTAAATGACACACTTTTAAATCTGATACTTTAAAACTCATTTCAGAAGTCAAATAACCAAGGCTGCCACCTCTGACTTCCCCTCCCCCCAACCCTGCGTTCTCTACACTCAATCTGTCACCACGCAGAAAAGCTATTCGAAACAACAGGAAGTTTCTGTGGATCCCAACATCGGGCCCCCGGGTGACTGTAAGCCTAAAATGCAGTGAGTCATTCCCCCAAGACAGCAGAAGACAGAATGATTAAAGTAGATTGTTTAGTATTTCAAAATAAATAGAAGAACTGACAGAAATAGGAGGAGGGGTCCTTGTTGATAGAAAAGGCAAGCTGCATTTAAAAAATTCATCTCTAAGGGTCAAGAAAGGCAAATCTGATTTGTTTTGTATTATGAGGGTCCTTACTGATTTTTTTAAAAAATATTATTCTATAAGAGACATTACAGGGTCACAGAAAAAAAATTCTAGGCAAGCAAATAGTAAATAATTACACAGGTAATTTTTGTGAAATACAAACTTTATGAGTTCTTGATATCAAGCATTGTGTACAAATATAGGGATAAAAAAAATCACTGGCTGAGAGTGAGAATTATTTAGAAGCGCTGCTTCTGTGTCATAAAGACCACAAAGTAGGTAAGTCAGTGGCGGTTCTGACAGCAAGGAGAGTCCACATCATATTGTTCTTACTTAGATCTGAAAAGCCCTGATGTTGGACCACTGTTTGTCTGAGGACATAATACAAAAGCCAGAGCCACAGTGTCATTCAGATTTAGGAAAATGTCAACTTGTTTTAATTTCTGAACCAGCTCCTATTGGGGATCACTAGCCATTTGAAGTAAAAACAAAACAAAACAAAAAACTGAGGTTAACTGACTAATATACATTCTCTATTAGAACCTTCTTTTAGAACTTGTCTGCAGGCAGAGCTAGGCAGTATAAAATACACAGAATAGAAATACCTAAGAACAGAAAAAGTGGCTGTTGCTAATATTTATTAGTAGACTTCCTGGGAACAAAAAGAAAAAGAGCACAGGGGGGCCACATTCTATATTTGACAATTAACAATTATGTTTTCTTTGTTGCCTGGAGGCAAGGGCTGGAAGGGGTTTGTACTTTAGATATATTTATGGAAGAGAATGGAGATCATTCAGCTGGAAACACAACATTAAGTGCCACAGTCATACTACCAAAGACCTCTCTTGTCACCCTTCCTTTAAATAAAAACAAAAGCTGGACCCTTCAGCAAAGGCGACCAGCAAGCCAGAGCAATTCGAACCAGGATTCATGTCCATACCCACCGAGGGACTTTGATATCAACAAGTCACCCGACCACACACGAAGCAGGGCATGCTAGTCTCCCTGAGGGAAAACAACTACTGTGTTTAAAATGAAAGTATGATCAACACTGACCTCGGGGCTGCTAAGACGACCTTGAGGCAGTTTCAAACACACCGAATTAGCAATCTGTCCATCTTCAATTACAAAAGTACTAAAAACTAAAATAAGCTGATTATGCACAATGCACCCAAGTTTCGAAATGACCAAGCCAGCTTCTGCCATAGAAATCCATGCATTTTCACCTCAAGATAAAAAAAAAGGGCCCTAGCACACTCACTCGTGTCCAACCACATTGCAGGTGGCAGAGCCTGAGGGGACAGTGACCTCCCCAGGACCCTGGGGACGATATTTTATCTCACACGGTCCCCCACCACGAAACATCATAACTAAGTGGGAGGCAGCCGTGCACCAAACTCACAATGACTGTGAAAGCCACAGCTCAGGAGAAAGATGACTAAAAACGGGTCCAGAAGAGGGTGGGGTGGCTGAGATCTACAGCCCCTGGCACCTGACAGTGAGCATCACATCAGAAAAAAAAAAAAAGGTGTATTCAAGAGAATAATTGCATATCTGCTTCCCAACGACAGAGCTCAGGGATCTACAAGAACCCTTGGTAAATTGTGAATCGGTGGCCCTGACAAAGAGCGGGATCTGTGGGGTTAACTTGGCTTTGGGATTTAACTCAAATAGCATAGGTCTGTGAAAGACAGAACAGGCGGCTGCTCTAGGAAGCAACAGAGATGTTTTGCTTTCTGGAACATTCCATACAGTGGGACCTGACTTAGGTGGGTGAAGTCCTTGACCCTAAACAGAAAATAAAATGCTAAAAATAGTTGTGAGAGTACCGCCTGTCTTCGTAGTCAACCCTAGAATGTAGAATGTGCTACGTGTCTAAGAAACACGGCCAGGGACACGAAGAACAATGACCCAATTCCGGGTCCTCAAAGAAACATGATTTTTTTTTCTTCAGTTCTGTCATAGAACATAAGCATGAACTTCACTATGAAGCTTTTACCTCTGAAACCTTCTCCAGAACCCAGGAGAGAAATCACTTATTCCAAGTTCACTTACTCCCCAAGAGGGTGAAGCCAGACAATCCTTTTCTGGGGGTCTGACCAATTGAGAGTCTGAGGTGTCTCCAACTTTCTCTCTCCCACCTCTTTGTTCTATTCTCTGGTTATATAGCCCAGGCTGACCTGAAATTCCCTGAGAAGCCTAGGACTGGCCTTCCTACCTCAGTCCCCCAAGTGCCTGACATTAGAGATCTCTGTCACCACGCCTGGCTACCTGGCTTCTTTCCCACTTTTTGACATAAACAAAGCAATATTTTACAGGTCCAGACAGAGCTCATGCCAGCCAGACCTCTGCAGTCCCCTGTTTCCTCCCAGGCCTCCCGAAGTGTCTATAGTAGCTTTCCAGTTTTGACACCGGGCTTCCACTTAGCAACACACACACAAATAAGAAGCCAGAAGAGGGACAGGCAAGACACAGTATGTGGGTGTCATTGGTAAGCTCACTGCCTGAAGCAGTTTGCAATATTGAGATGGGGCTCAGTGTCTGTGCAGGGGACATTAGTACTGAGGGTATCCTGCCCTGGGAGGGTTCCTGACAGGTTGAAGGCAGCATCTGGCCAGGCTGTAGCTCCTCTGTGCTCTGCTCTCATTTCCAGTAACCTGTACCCCTGTTTCCTTCCTGTCTCCCAGCTATGGAAAAACACAAGGAGGTGGGACAATTTTAGGGAGTCCAAAAGGCAAAAGATTGTGTGACCTAGTTCTGCCATCCTCGCAGAGAAGGGGGAAGCCACAGAGGACAGAAGGGACAGCCCAGGGCTCTGCTTCGACAGAGGACAATGGACACACCCAAGGGTCCTACTTCCTTTTAGCTTCTGTGTGCTCTCAGGGGCAAGAGAAGCTCTCCAAACCCCCCAGCTGACACAGGCCAGGAGCATAGGAGGGGAAAGGGCCTGGGAAGAAGAGGGTTCACCATAATCTTAAAGTGGCTCATGAGACTGATCAGGAAATTGACACGGTGGGTCCTACAGTCACTCTTTAAAAAAAAGAAAGAAAGAAGAGAAAATTTCAGATTTTCCTAGTTTTTGAAATCCCAACAGTCTCAGATTGTGGCTAATTACATGTCATAAAAGCAAATAAAAGGATGTATATTGTTATTAAATTGTGCCAAGCTACACACACACACACACACACACACACACACACACACCCTCATGCAAGGATCTAGAGAAAGATCCTTGTGTATTCAGGGTGAAGAAAAAAGAAGAAAAATATATTTTCCATAGGGACGGCCTGACCTTTACTTCCTTAATTTTCTATCACTTTGTTTGGGACAAATAAAGAGGAAAAGTGCTGGACCGAGGGAACTCAGGAGTGCCTAGAGCAAGCAAGCCTCAGCAGGAGGCTAGCGGCTGCGAAAGGCTGAGGAGGCGTCATTTCTTTCTCAACACCGCCACCTACAGGGACTGCGGGGGAGAGCACCACACGGTGTGGCCAGAAGGCCTTAAAAGAAAAACATTCAGAACAATCGGATCACTTTTTTTTCAGCTTCCTGTTTATTAGTATTTTATCTAAGAGCAGAACAAAAGTCTGCAAGGGGGTGGCAAACGCATGGCCCTTCTCACAATAACAGTTTTCAAAATACAGGAGGATTATACTCTTCCCAGCAAACCTATCCCAGGCAGGCCTTCACAGGCCTCTGATGACAGCTGAAGTCTGAAAGAATGGAATTTATTAACACACTAAGATTGTAAAAATATCTTAAAGATTTTTAAAACAGTAGATAAAGAGAAGGCTCAGTTAGTGAAATGCTTGCCCCACAGCCATGTGAAAAATCTGACTATGGCTCTCTGCGCCTATAATCCCGAAGCTAGGGGGGCAGAGACAGGACAGTTCCTGGGACTAGCCAGCTGACAAACTCTGGGTTTGGTGACACATCCTGCCCCAATGAGTAAGGTTGAGAGTCACTGAGGAAGGCACTCAGTGTTGGGCTATCATCTTCACAGGCTTGCACCCGTGTACATACACAGGAGCACACACTACCACACATGCAGCAATCATCTGTTTTTCTACATAGACAACTCTTTGTTTTCTGCATATCTGAATAATAGTGTTCACTTGTACACATTTTATCAGTGAGTCTTTGCATTTTGTCTGACATACCAGTGAACACAGTGAAAATGTAAGTCTCTGTTTGTCTCAGAGATTGGATGGATGGTTATAGTCAAGGTGAAAGGTGTCCGCTGCTGTCCCTGTGCTCAGAGGTGGGCAGGGCTGGGGAGGTCTGCGTTTCTCCTCACACAAACAGGAGTCGTGACTAAGGCCCTTCCAGCCACCATAGGAGCACCCTCAGCTCTGCCTTTCCCTTACCCTGGTATGCTGCTCTTCCAAGCTTACGCCTTGAAAAGCCTCCGAGATGATGAAAATGAAAAGCCACACACAGGTGGCCATGGGGCCACCGACCTTGCATGCCACTTTTCTTTCTCCTGTGTGTCTTTGTGCACCCAGTGCATGCCTGGTGGACCCCGGGAACCCAAGCTGTGCATGGTTATGAGCTGCCGTGGCGGTGCTGGGAACTGAACCCAAGACCTCCTCGAGAGCTGAACCGTCTCTCCAGCCCACATCCATCACACAGTCCTTTAATCACCCTCGTAGGAACACACACAGGAAATTCTCGTGATTTCAGCCAGCAAGCAAGGGGTGGCTGCTGCCACGTTTGGTGACCTTAATTGTTCTTGAGGTGGCTCGGGTCACTTTGAGGCTCCCAGCTCTCTCAGCCGTTCAGAGACTGTTTGTTCCGGCTGTTCCGTCGGGTCTTGACCAGCACTAAGCACACGTGGACTTTACCGCACACCTCCCCTATCTGCAGGTACGTTTCTTGTGAGGCCACGCCATGCAAGAGTTTTCAGTTTAAATTGTCGTCCATTTGCACCCAGGACAAGTGTCATGGTTCCAGTTTTCAGTCTTTGAAGAAGAGGCCAGCTTTGGGCTGTCTGCTTCATATTTGAGGATGTTTTTATTTCATTTTCATGTGAAAGAGAAAATTGACACTAAGAACCACTAAAGGGGCTTGCTATAATCCCAGCACTCAGGAGGCAGAGGCAGGTGGATGTCTGTGAATTCAAAGCCAGCCCAGTTTACAAAGTGAGTCCAAGACAGCCAAGGCTACACACAGAAACCCTGTTTCAAACAAACAAACAAACAAACAAATGTTGGGGTTGGTCTGATGCTTGTATTTGATGATAATTACTGAGCCCTCAAGATCTGGTCACTGCCCTATCCTTGTTGTGTAAACCTGCCTAAGACATTATTCCTGATTGGTTAATGAAAAAGGACTGTACTTGGGCAGGGTGGAAGGAGGTAGGGATGGCTGAGGTTCCTGGGCTTTGGGGACAGGAGAATCTTGTGAAGGATACAGAGGGAAGAGAGGAGGAAGGAAGAAGCTGCAATGGATTAGCATGGAGAAGGAACCACATGGGCCTGGAGGAAGGACTCTGAAAATAGCATGAAAAGGAGTGATCCAGATGAGAGATGAGCAAGTATTTGTGGAATTGTGGCTGGGAAGCAACACAATTAGGAATGGTTAAGGTGGATGACATTGGATGGGGCTGGGAGGATAGGGAGGTTATTGAGACCGCATAGGTGGAATATCTTCCCAGCCCAAGGCAAATAAGGCAATTATGAAATCTAAAGGTGTCGGTGTCTTATTGACTGTGACATCCGGTTAAATAATACCTCTGTAGTAATTATAGGGCAAATAATAAGCCTTATATTAGTCCAACATCATTGATTTTCAACAACAACAAAACCAGAGCCACTAAAGGGAGTAAGCAAGAGTAGTTAAGAGCTCATGCTGCCTTTCCAGAGGACTGAGTTGGGTCCCCAGCACCCAAATCAGGCTACTCACAACTGCCTGTAACTTCCAGCTATGGGAGTGTACCTGCTGCTTCTTCCCGCCTCAGTATCTTCACTTACTTGGCATATTTGCATAAATAAAAATAAAAACAAATCCTTAAAAAAGAAGACCCACTAGGCAAGCCGTGCGTGTACGCATATGAACACCCCAAGAGAAAAGCTGGACATAGAAAAGGTTCTGGGTGATTTCCTAATATGATAAAGCCCAGTCTATAGGTGTCTGTCTTGAGTAGGAGACACGTGATATTAATAAAATAAATGAGCCTGTCACATTCTTGTTTCGGTCTCCCGAGTTCTGGGATCATTGGCATGTGCTATCATACCCATCTTTTCCCGAAAGGTCTCCTAATCAGAAATACGAGCTGCAGATGCCGCTCAGATGGAAGATTGCCTGCCTAGCATGGAGGAAGCTTGGTTCATGCCAACATCACCTAAACCGGGCATGTTGGCATGCACTTGTGATGCCAGAAAAGGAGAGGGGGAGTCAGGTGATCAGGAGTTCAAGGTCACCATCAGAAACACAGTGACTCTGAGACCAGCCTGGGGTGCATGAGACTTCGTCTCTTAGTAAATAAGTAATTAAACATGTTCTCCACCTCTACGGGAGAGAGCTGTAAGTATGGATTCTTCTTTCCTCGGAAAGTGTCTCCATGTCACTTAACAGTCTCCTGAATTTAACTGAAGACATGGAGGGCTACCCCAAAGTAACTGAAGACACAGAGGGCTACCCCAAAGGACTCAGGAGGCTCCCGTGCATGGCCATTCTCTTGGCACCTCTGCTCTTTACCACAGAGAAATCCTGCCAAGAAGTATCACCCAGGCTGTCCGGAGGGCCCCTCTGATCCCCTTTGTAGCTGTCCGACTGTGACAAAGGAGGTTACTGTGGAAGTTACAACCTTCAGAAGTAGAAAGAGCCACACGAAGCGGCACGGCGAAAGACAATGACAAGAGACCACATGGCCCAACCTTTAGCTCTCCATTCCTTTTCATCCAGCCATTTTGAAAACAGCAATTCTCTCTACCCCAAGCATCCTGTTTTCTTTCGGGCCCAGTGCCCTTTGGAGAAAGTTTGAAGTCCTGACCATAGATAGCCTGCTGCTTTTCATATGGAACAAATTCTACAGCTAAGCTTCTTAGTATTCTTGGTCCCTCACTGAAGACCACAATAACTCGGGATAATTAAGACTTTGAAAAGACATTCACATGGGTAGGCTCTGAGAACTCAAGAAACAGGATCCCAACGTTGACCAAAGCATACTTTTAGAGATGGTCTTGGAGTCCTGTGCTTTGATTTGCTTCACAGACGTATCTCGGAGTCAGAGGCATCTGCCGGGGTGTGACATTTGGTCTGCGCTGATCTTTCACTCATTCATCATTGGATCAATTATAAATTTAAAAGGCCCTGTCATCAGGCTGAGACTCTAAGATGAGACCAACTTCTACCCAAGCTAAGGACAAACCTGGTGACGGGACCTTGACCACAGGAGCCCGAACCCTGACCCTAGCCCTGACTCTCTGTACCCTGAGCCATGGGCAGTGCCCATAGAGATCTCACTGCCCCCAGCTTGGATTTTAAGTCTCACAGCCCAACGACTGCGGCAACAGACACATTTTCTCTCAGTCTGAAATCTGGACGTCTGAGATGGTTATGGATTGAATGCAAACCGTCCCCGAAGGCTCATGTTTGGAATACTGGCAGGCTGTGGAGTCTTCAGAAGGTGGGGCCTGGTTGACAGAAAGGGAGCCAGTAGCAATCCCTGGTGCTGGCAACATCCCCCTACCTCACCCCACCCTGCCCCCCCACCACCTCACACCACCCTTTCTGCTCTCTGGCCCGCTCCCATTTGAAGAGTCTGCCGTGGCTTCCACAGCCACAGACAGGGATGTTCTCCTAGGTAGTCCCTCAACACCATGGTGGCCCAAAATCTCTGAAACCACAAGTCAAAATAAATCTGAGATTGTTTCTATCAGACACTCTGACACACGGACTTAAGGTGTGAGTGGGGCTGGTTTTGCCTTGACTAGCTAATGCTCGGTCCTCACTGTCTCTTCACCCACTGTCCCTCATCCCCACCCCCACCCTGCATGCTCCTGGGTCCTCATCTCCTTTTAGAAGGACACTGGTCACACTGATTTAGGGTCTACTTGCGTGGTTTCATTTTACCCTAGTTTTATCTTCAAGTACAGCCTCATTCTGGGGCCCTGGGGTTGGTGCTTTGCCACAGGAACTTAGGGTGGGGCGGGACCAGTAAGATGTCATGGGTTGGAGAAGAAGGAGAAGGAGAAAAAAAGGGGGAAGGAGACAAAGGTGGTTAAGCTCACAGGAGAACACCCCCACCCACTTGTTGCTCCCACAGCCTTGGCTGCTGCCTTTGTTGATGGCACCCGGAGAGCCCCTTCCTGGGTCCCTGAGTACTTACTTATCCTTTTGTACCCACTGAGCACAGCAGCTCTTTGCAATGTTGCTGCTCGCCCCTAGGGAACACCACAAAGGTGTGGGGGCGGGGAGGGGGGAAAGGCCCTCCATTCCACTGCAGCAGCTCTGTGCAAGGAACCTGAGGGAGGCTGGACACAGCAAGCACCAAATGCTTGGTTCCCACGGCAGATGCTTCTGTTGCCGACAGCCTTCTAACTGGTCAGAGCTGCCGAGGGGCAGCTGGGGGCATCCAGTGCCCCCTCCACCAGTCTTGGCATCTTTGGGTTCAGTACGCTCAAAGCACAAAGCCTTCCAACTGTCTGAAGGTCATGATGAAAGCATTGCTGGAGTTCTCTGCTTTCTGTCTGCACTGCATCTGTGCACAGAGCTGTCCGCTGAGATGGTAGTAAGGGCATGCCCTTTGGCATCCGAGCCAACTGTCTGCCTCCATGTGTAGGCTCTGCCGTCTGCACACCATGTCATCTCGGGCAGGCTACCTAACCTCTCTGTGCCTCCCATGCTTGGCTATGGTATAGAATCCTAGCCGTGACTTTCTTGTGGATTGCATGACGGTGAAATGAGTCAACCCACACATTGAACCTGGCCTGCAGCCCAGCATGTATGTGACCCTCAGGAAACCTGAGCACAGTGCCCTGTTTATCTTCCAAGCTGTGAAGTTGCCATTTTTGGGGGTGGGGAAAGGAAGCAAGGGCTATCCTTCATGTCAGTGTGTATCCGGGGCACTCTAACCAACCAGGTAATGTCAGGGAAATAAACACGGCACGGCTCATTCTAGTTTCAAAACCGCTTTTTCCTCATGTCAAAATGAGGAGAAATTATAGGTAAAATAATACCAACAAGCCCAAACCTAGAAGTTAATTAAGTAAGGCATTCCTCTGTTTTTGATTTACGGTTTCATCCATAGGTTTTCAAAGCTAACACCCCAGTATGGCGGAACTGCAGGTGTGAGAAGGAATATAGCACAGTGGGAAGAATGCTTCCCAACATTAGCAAGGTCCCAGGTTCCACCCGCAGCATTGAAAAAAAGAAATCAACCAACCAACAAACAAACAGAAAATCAGCCTCCTGTGCCCTGCAGACTACTGCGCTTTTCATTATTTGAAATAAAAACATCCTCAAATATGAAGCAGACAGCCCAAAGCTGGCCTCTTCTTCAAAGACTGAAAACTGGAACCATGACACTTGTCCTGGGTACAAATGAACGACAATTTAAACTGAAAACTCTTGCAGCCTTTGCTACCTACAAACTGCCATGTCCTCAGAACCTTCCCAGCAGCCCCTGAAAACTGTGACTGACCCAGAGCCCACCCGCATCCACATGTCACACATTACCATTTTCCTTTTATCCATCAAGGAAAACACACATGAATGTCACTGTGCCTGTGAACAGACTTAGCCTACCAACATCATCACAAGAGGCCCTGTATCAAGGGTGACACTCTTCTAAGTTGGCCTGATATTTCCAATGGCTGATGAGCCAGTGAATTTCAGAATATTCAGAGAATATTGGAAGAGGATCTGGGGCCTCCCCCAAAGTAGAAGCTTCTCCAATAGAGGGTTGCCTCTACCTACCAACAAGGACATGAACCCATGGCAGGAGCTGACAGTGGAAAACCCTGTCTCCATGGAAAATCAGTGTGTATCAAAAAAAATATGCTGGTTTTCTTATGTTAAAACAACTCTCCTGTCCACCTGGAGACATTGTCGAGCAATGGTGACAGGTAAAACAACGAGAGTAAAACTGTCTTTCACAGCACTTCCGACCAAACACGCCTTACTCAGACACCGAGTAGGCAGAAAAGTCTTTTATGACACGGGAAAGCTGAGTGTCCCCAAGCAACCTGTGGGCCTCTCCATGAACCCTCAGCCACCAAGATCTGGAAGACTCTGGTTGACTGAGAAAGTGACCAGAGGAGAGAAACACGTCTTTGCCTTGCCTCACAGTGTCAAGGTAACTCAGCTGGGAGAGCCTTAGACTAGAGATAAAAAAGGCCTTGGCTCTATTTGCCAAAGCTCGCCATGCCGCACGCCAGACCCCGCCAACAGACTCAGAAATGAAGGGCTCTGTGCGCTTGTTCACAGAGCACAGTGGAGAGCTGGGGCCAGTAGGAGTGCCAGGTGTTTCATCTGGTTTCGCACTGGTGCCCCCAGCCCCTGGGCCTTGCTGTCCCCTTATCCTCTGCGGGAAGCTTGGAAGGGGCCTGCATTGGTGGGGGCAGCTGTGATGAGAAACAAGGCCCCACCCACACAGGCCAGGGTTTCGGTTTCGCCCAGCCTCAAACACTATTATGCAAATGAGTTAGCCACTTCACCTCACCGTGGCCTTCCCAGCCTCACTCTTCACCCCAAAGTTGAGGTAATGCTCTAGGGAGGCCAACCGAGTATATTTGCATCATATTTACTTTGGAAAAAAAAAAACAAACCTCTCAGGTGCAATTGGAAGCAGATTCTCCTTTCAGAAGGACAATCTCGAATATAAAGTGGAGAATTAGTCGCGGTGTCAGAACGGAGCCCCGAGGCTAATGCCAAGCTTCTCACATAAATGGGGTGTCAACACGCGTATACTGGGAAGGAGACAAGCAGATGGAAGGAGACACCCTCCATTTCAGAGACTCACTGGCGCTTGTCCAAGGGGAGCTGGGCCCCCAAGAGTGGACAGACAGCCCCAGGCTCTGCAGAGCTGCACAGCAAATCTCCAGCCCCAGGGGGTGTAGGAAAACAAATACATAGCTCACATTCAAGGCATGTTCTAGAAAGTGTGTGTGTGTGGGGGGGGGAGGAGGTTGTATCATTTTATCTGCGTTACACACCTGCACTTAATGCAAGTGATTGGAGGTGACATTCACCCAGTCCAAAAAAGAAAAGAAAAAAATTGCAACTCAGAAGCAGTGTTTGTAAGCTTTTTTGGGGGGGGGGGGCGTGTGTGTACAGAAGGGGGCCTTCCTGCACAGTTGTGTTAAATGCTAGCTCAGGATTTTCCTTTCATGAGTTTTAGACCAGAATGATTCGATTGTCAGCTCAGATGACCTTGTGAGCAGCACTGTGGGCCTTGCTGAGAGATGCCCTAGGTTTCTTTCCAGGGAAGCATCGTTCTCGGGATAATGGCCTCTTGGCCCCTCACAAACGCTCTTCCTAGGCCCCTACTTTACTACCAGTTTCATTTTCAAGTTTTGCGTGGCGCTCACAGCTGCATGGAAGACACAGGTGGCTCACTGCCTTAGCCTGAACGTGGAGGAAAATCTAGTAGCGTGGGCACATTTTATAAGCCAGAACCTCCAGAGACTCTGGGCCATCTCAGAGAGAGAAGGCTGTATGTGCACGAGTGAGGTTTGTCTGTTAAGGATGGTGGAACCAGTGTTTAGAGGGGCCAGCAGCTTCGCCAACAATCTTCATATGCTCTTAGGTAGAACCAGCAGGAACTCATGTTCTGCCCAGATTCTGGGTCCCTTTGATTCTGGGATGCTTTCCTTTCCCTGATGTGTGCCTGTATGGACAGATTGGAGATAGCTGCGGAGAGCTGGGGTGCGCATTCAGGCTTTCATAGAGGTCCAGTAGGACATCTCCGGCCTCACCACTTTTGGATTGTACAGCCACTTTCTCTTACTTCCCACCTGTCCCAGTGTACCTGAATCTGCCATGGTACATACTTGGTGGGTCTGCAATGGTCTTTGACTCAGCACCTCTTTTCATCATGAGTAAATGCCACAAACTAGGACATTAAAAAAAAAAAAGGCAAAACGGAGCCTTCTCAATGCCAAGACTCAGAACTGATTAAAGCGCTGACACTAAGTGACCGTCAACTGCTCAGCCCTAAATGGGATGACTGTGTTATTCTATGGTACTCCAAGGTCCGGGGAACAACCTAGATGAAAGGGTGGTAAGAATATAAGACAGCCAATAGGAAGGGGGCTGTGAAACCCTGTCTTCTCAGCATGGCCTGGGGTTTTCTGAACAAGGCTAGGTCCTCCAACATTCCCTCACAGACAGGGAGGCTGTCTTGAGGGCCCACTCAACCCTTTGAAGCTATTGGCAATTAATGGTTTCCAAAGGGAGGAGGCGACTTTTTTCTTTTTTTAGTTATTTAGCCATTAAGTTACTTTGGCTCCAAGTTCCCTCTGCTTATGCTCACACAAGTAACCACCATACTCAATGGATCCAAAATATTGCCCTCCAATAAATCTCTAGGGAGTCCAATGCGTTTATACACGCATGTTGAAATATATTTATCTGTATATAAAATTTTATGTAAATAAATGCTGTTTCTTTAAGCCGCCAATCTGATGCTGCTATCAGCATCATGGGTTTTAAACCTTAGAGAACGAAATCAGTGAAGAGATGCTGAAAGGAAGCAGCATAGCACCATGGTCTCATGGAACATGAAATGCAGGCTGACAGAGCCCAGCGGAGAAAGCGTGCCCTGCCTGTGGAATCCAAAACCATGCCCGAAGAGGTGCTTGGTATGTGCTTTTAAACGGAAGTCAGCAGAACTTGCTCAGGAGAGCGCACAGTAGGGAAAGCTAGAAATAACAGAGCTTGGTTGCAAAGCAGGGTGTCTCTGATCCTGCGTCATGCTCTTATTTTTATCCTTTCTGTCACAGAGAGCAGCACTGATGCTGGGAAGATGACTGACAGCATTAATTAGCTTTCTGCAGAGAAACATGACCCATAGAATATGTACATGCGTAAGTGTGAGTGACAGAGAGATGGATGAACTGACATAGAGCGATTAAAAGGCGGCTTCACACAGCGGTGGGGCTCCAAGTCCAGGAGAGCGCAGCAGACTAGAGGCCACAGAGGAGTGGACAATGCGGAAGCCGGCCTTCCTGTGGTGTTGTGCTAAATGCTCTAAATCTCCGGTCCTCTGAGGTTTAGGAAAACACAGTGGAGGGGCTTTGGGACTCCGAGACGTTTTTTTCCTGGGAGGTTAGTCTTTCTATGAAGGCCTCCAACTGATTCTGTGAGGTCCACTGATGTAGATGACAATCCCATCTTGTAAATTACCTTCACAGCAATATCAAGAGTAGCAGAGGGTGGGAAGGCTGGAGACATGGCCCAGCAGTTAGGAGCACTTGCTGCTCTTCAGAAGAATCTGGGTTCAGGTCCCAGCACCCACAGGGACGCTTAACTCCAGTTCCAGGGGATCCAGTGTCCTCTTCCACAGATCCAGGCACACACCCTTACATGTATGTGGGCAAAATACTCAGACTTATAAAATATGACAAATAAGGGGGGCAAGATAAACAAAGGGGTCAGCAAAATACCTCCATGGATAAAGGTGTTGGCTGCCAAGCCCAACCGCCTGAGTCTGAGTCCCAGGACCTATCTCCCAGAGATTACCCTCTGACCTCCACATTTATTCCGTGGTATTCAAGCACCCACCCATCCATACCCACACAGATAAAAAATGTCATCTGAGAAGAGGGCATCGAGATGGCTCAGTGGGAAAAGCGAAACCTGAAAAACAGAACTGGGGGCTGGAAAGATGGCTCAGTTGGTACAGTGCCTGCCGTGCAAACCTGAGGACCTCAGTGTGGATGTCCTCAACACCTGCATAAAGCCTGGGTGGCACGTGTGGTACCACTTTGTCTAGAACACGAGCTCTATGGGCAGAGAGACAGATGGCTCCTTGGAGTTCACTAGCTCACCAGCTTAGCCAAGTCCACAAGTTTCAGGCTCAGGAACAGACCTTTTCTCAAAAACTAAAAATGAAAACTAAGGTGGCAAATGACTGAGGATAACACCTCTACTGACCTCTGACCTCTACAATCATGTGTGCACACATGCATGCCCACATGAACATGTACATACAATTGCCCATGCACTCACCCACAGAATAACATTGGATCAAATAACTGGGAACTATGATCCAGCAGTCAGCACCTGCAACTAACCACCCCAAGGACTGGGCCCCTTCACACTCCCTGGGTCTTCTCAGATTCCGATTTCCTTCTGCAGTTTTAAAATGATGGAGGCCACCGAGAAGACGCAGGGAGTGTGACCAGGCAGCAGAGGATGTGCAGATGTGCTGGAGACAGCATGATAGAACAGACATGACTTCTTTGTCTGAGCCACCTGCAGCCCAGCAGCCGGGAGCTGAACTCTCAGCTCCACACTTAAAATTGGTTACCAAAACTCATGCTTTAGAAGACCTTGGAAAAGGAGGTCCATGAGCTGAGACCCAGGAAAGTGGGTCACAGCCCACAGTCCAACCCATTCTCTTAGGGTGGAAATTCAAGACCAGCATATATGTGGTAAGAGGCTCTTAGACCTCAGTAAGATCCCTGGTTCTTTTTCTTTTCTTTTCTTTGTATTTTATTTGGTACTGGAGATTTGAACTCAAGGATTCAAGCACACTAGATAAAAACCCCACCCCTGAAAAGCCTCTTGCCTTTTTGGTTAGATGTTGTTTTGAGACAGAGTCCTATTAAATTCTCCAGGCTGGCCTTGAACTTGCAGTCCTTCTGCTTCAGCCTCAAGCCTGGCGCTGGCCCCAGAATTCTTACTGGCACCGTAGTGGGCCACATCTTTTCAGTCAGCTCCAGATTGCTGCCTTCCGTCTGGTCCTCTCCACCCCCTCCTCCTTCAGTGTCTTCGTGGTGTAGATGGTAGCTGTCAAATCTGCTTCTGACCAACCTTGGGGAGGGGCATGAATTTTAAACCAGGGAACAGGAGACTGGGACCCATCTGGTGGGATGGATGGCTGCTGATGGTTTGAATCTTCCAAAGGAGAGTTTGGTAAAAAAAAAAAAAAAAAATACAAGGTTTCAAGCTTTTAAGTGCAACAAACTAACAAACAAAACCCTACCTCCAGGGGAGGCTGGGCTTTTGTAACATAAAGAGAGAAAAAAGAATCCCAAGCATTAACAGTAATGTCATGGGTGAGCCGCTAGCAGCTGTGGAAAGAGGTAAACGGAACCCAAGTCTGACCGCTGAGACAAGGGTCATAGCGGTGCCCAGTAACACAAAAGGAGTGTCCCCGGTAGGTGGTTTGGGAGCTTATGAGCACTGTGATAGGAATGTCCGAGGGTCTCTGTTGCTGTGATAAAATACCGTGACCAAATGCAGCTTGCAGAGGAATGGGTTCGTAAATCCGTCATCCAGGGAAGTCAGGGGAGAATCCCAGGGCACGAAGCTGCAGGCCATGGAGAAACAATACTCCGTGTGGTTTGTTCAGCCTGTCTCCCGTGGGATGGATGCTCCCATATCAATTATTAATCCAGAGAATGCCACAAAGGCTTGCCTACAGGACAACCGTAGGGAGATATTTTCTCAATTAACCTCTCCTCTTTCAGGCTGGAGAGATGGCTCAGTTAAAGGCTAGACTCACAACCCTAAATAGAAGATCCCCTCTTTCCCCCAGATATATCTAGGTTTGGGTCAAGTTGACCAAACAACCAGCCCAGGAGGTAAAAGAAGGAACATTCTAGATGCATCTGGACTTTTCTTAGCCTCTGGAAACAGTGACCTTGGCTACGCAAATGCTCTGCACTTCTGGCCTCTCACAGGTTTGCACGCTAAAAGGCAAAGTACTAACTTGGAAGTCACAGGTTGCATAGGTTTGGGCTTTCAGCTCTTCCTTTAGAGTAACTCCCTCAGACCCACGCAGAAATCAGCCTCTGATCCCTCCAACAGGCACAGCCAGCCAGCCAGCTGGTACACAGCGCCCCCTCCTGGCGCATGGCCTAGATAGCCCACTGGGGCTACTCCCCTCTTTACTCCCAGGGCTCGAAGGGCCAGGTCCAAGCTCTGCCCCTTTCCTGGCTGGGCACACATCCACACGAGGGTCACTATCCACTCTGAACACCTAAAAGTCCCCTGCAGTATTTTCCCTCCTCCTCTGAGCCTCTTATTTCTTGTCTTACTTTTTGACAGTGGTCAGCCACGCTCACTGGAATTCCTTTCTAATTCGCCTCATAGCTATCAGAACTCAGAATGGTTTTCTGGTGGTGCTGGATCAGCTGTGTTAATCCACAGCTTAGCCCCAGCTGGGCAAACGCTCCACTGGTGGCCTTCATCCTGGCAGGTGTACTGAGCCTGGCAGGTATGGTGTTTTCACTGTGTGAATATCATTACTCCCTAATCACCGTGCGGGAATATTTTAGCAGTGTGATTCAGACAAGATCATGGGCCTAGTGTGGTATGACCACAGCACAGCCTATTTCAAAGCAAATGGCTTTTGGTGTACTCGGGGATGACCACTGACTAGCACATCTGCCCCTCACCCATCCGTTGAAAAGGGTCTAGCTTGATACACAAATGTTTTTGCGGGATTGCATCCCACCATGTTTGTGTATCGGTGTAATTGCAAAGACTGCAAGTAAGGAGGTAATGGGAACGGGCCTGGTGGAATTTCTGTGGGAGACTTAAAGGAGGAGATGCATTCATCTCAAATATGAGCCCTGGTCTAAAAACTAATGTTTCTGGAATGTTCTCTGTCTCACATGTGAAGAGGAAGGAGCAAAGCCCATGACTTCTGAACCACAGGGGGCGTTTGACTTGTTCACCTGCCTATTCTTCCTTGAGCAGCTTCTGTGTCCAGCAGGATGACATTCTAGAACATGCAACTCAACAAGCGGGGGCTTTTGCTGGTTCCACGCAGCAAGCAGTCTTTGTTTGGAAAGAGTTGGGTTCAACTAAAATGTTCTTTATTCGCTGTACATTCCCTAGTGCTGTCTGGAACTATGGCTGCTAGCCAGCAGGGGTTAAGGTCATCACACCCATCCTAGCAAAAGGCTACAGTGAACCTCTCTTTCCAGGGGCTAGAGCTATGGTGAACATTTCCTACACTGTCTCCACAGGTCCCACAGAATAACAGCCTCGCTGAAGGGGTGGCTGGGGTGCCGCCTGGCACAGAGGTGTCTCCACTTGTTATTGGTGGCTGCTCAGCCAATATACACTTGGGGAACTGAGGGGTAGTCCCCTAGAGGTACCTCACTGGTTTGGTAACACTTCCACTTTGTAAAGCTCTTAACGCTTACATGAGAGAAACTGTGCTACCCAAGCCTAGCCCTCACACGCAGCACCCTCTCCTGCCTCATCCACACAGGTTGAGGCCCAGGTAGGACCATCTGCTCTGGGTTCTTGAAATACTGATGTGACAAGAGTGGCCTCAAGTCTCCAAAGTCAACCTGTTGTCACTTCTGCTGGGATTGTGGCTCACGTGCATCCATTCTCCTGCCTCCCAAGCTGCAGGTATATTCTGCCACACCAAGGTCTCATGCTAAAAGCCATTTCCAAGAGGACTAAGGGTCTCCAACTGTGTCTTCATCCTACCCACGAAGATATTATTCTAAAGCTATTTGCTTACCAATCCTTTCCCCCCTCAAAAACATTCAAGCACCCCAAAACATGCACCCTTCAGGTGAGACCAGGGTCTGGCAAGCAAAGCTCTGTATAGATGGGTCTCCTCATTACCACAGCCTGAGCAAGGGCACCCAGATGGGCAAGTCACATCCCTGTTATGCTATTCCTCCTCTGTGGAATTCTTCATTAATTTTATTTTTATTAATTTTTAAAGTGTGTGCGTGTGCGTGTGTGTACAGGTAGAGGCCTGGCATGGATGTCCACCCAAGGCCTCTTGCTGAACCTGGCACTAAGGCATTCAGTTAGCCCAGCTCCGCAGATCTGCCTGTTTTTGCACTGGCGTCACAGACACATCCCACTTTTACATGGACACTAGGTATCCAAACTCAGGTCTTAATGTTTGGGCAACAAGTACTCTTTTTACCAAATGAGTCATCTTCCTGGCCCTTTACCCATTTTGAACATTTCAGTCCAAATGCCACTTACTTTTCTAGCAACTTCTTCCTTCTCATCTTTTACATCAGTCATGTTTCATCCAAAATTACGTTCTTTGAGATTCAGGTCCCATGAAATTGTAGAGCAGAGAGATCCATCCATGGAAGAGGGTTCTTCTTTACCCATATGCAGCATTGCTACATAGTCTCTCTTAGATATTGTTACATAGTGTTAGATATTGTGGAAGTCTATGTCTGGACACTCATGATCCATGACCAAAGGTCCCGAGAAGTCTTGTGGTTAAAAAAAAAATATATGCCTTTCTTTTGTTTCATCTGTACTTTCCAGTCCCTTCCTGACTGTAGATGTTTGTGGAGAATTGCATCGACTAGAAATTACACAGCTCACTAGCGCCCCCTGACTTCCAATACCACCTCTTCAGGACTCACTGCAGTAGAACAACTGACCAACAGGTGGCCAGAGCACAACACAGGAGCAGGGCATCCGCAGGGCATCCGCAGGTGGATGTGTGGGAACCCTGTCTCACAGGCTTTCATCTTAGTCGAGCCAAACCCTGCAGCTGTGGGCCTGGTAAAGCATAGCAGGGCACAGGCTAGCTTTGTGGCCCGTGGAACTTTCTTTGTTATTGTAAAGCACGTTCTCTTTAAGCAGGTACTCGTTTGCATGCTGACCTCATGTCCATGAAGGGACAGACCCTGAGTTCAAATGGTGCTCTCTCTCTCTGTACCTAAGACAAAACGGATGGGTGGAGGGTTGGCCAGGGAGTAGCAGAAGAAGCATTTGATGGGAAGAGAAGGCTCCAGAACAGAAACCCACTTTCTCATTCTCAAGGGAACCCTGAAACTGACAGATAAAGGGGGAGATATAGAGCAGTTCATCCCTATGATGTATGTCTTACATGGGAGCAAAGAGGTTCTCCCTTCCTCCCCACTCAGGGACCTGAAGCCCTAGCTGGGAAGACATTCAGGGCACCACATGGTTCAGGGCTAAGTTGCTATGGTTCCACGGTATGCCTGGGCCTCCTGCTGGCAGTCTTGAGTCATGGTTCTGGAGGTGCTGGTGTTGGGAGGGAGGCATCACCTTACCACAAACTCTATCCCCGCCTCTTCATTTATGTAAATTGCTATTACACCACATGGCATAAATCATCAGGAGCCACTCTTACTGGTACTGGTGAGAGAAGTCCAAGTTCTGGAGCCCACTGGTTTAATCTGCACCGGCTCCGCCTTCAGCAGGAGCTTCCTGGATCAGATCCCGGAGGACCAGAAGCTTCACGCGGGCTCATCAAGAGAGGGATTAGGACCGAAGTCCTGGCCTGGCTACATTAGGCATGGGTCCAGGTCAAAAAAGCAATCGTGCGAAGCTCCATGTATGAAAAAGTAAGTTTCAAAATGGGCTGGGAGATAGCTGAGGGTGAGGCGCCTGCTGCCCAGCATGAGGACCTGATTCCAGATCCCTTGAACCTACGTAAAAAGCTGGGTGTGGCAGCTGGCATCTGTAATCCCAACGCTGGGGAAGCCGAGAGGAGACTGGCAGGTCCAGGGAGCTTGCTGACCAGCCATTCTAGCCGAAATGGCAGCTCCAGGCTCTGTCAGAGAGCCTGCCCCGAAAATTAAAAGGGAGAGGCACTCAAGGGAGATACCACAATTGAGTACCACACATGTGTGCATGGGTGCACACACATGCATACACCAGACATACATTCAGAGTTTCAAGACAGCAGGAGCAGAGCATTAAACAGATGCAGGCCTTTCTGTAACTGCAGAGGCTATGTGCCAGGGGCCAGCCTAGCCTCTATCTGTCATGGGCTCAGGGGTCAGATCCGGAGAGTGCTGGACTTAACGGCTTGCAGGTCCTCGAGGAAGCAACTCTGAAGTAGAAAGTTCTGGAAAGACTCCTTTGAGTGGTGGCTCCCAGGATGGCTCCTTAGTGCTGCAGCCCAGAGCCCAGCTTCTGGCATAGCCTACAGCTTCAAATCTTCTCTCTAGCTTCTGCAGTGTGGGCCTCCGTCTCCTAGGTATGTCCATCCTCCTGCGAGGTTATCTTTGGATTTCCCCAGGTACTGAGGGACCCTGGCAAATTAGACCTAGTTACTCTAGACTTTTGCTTAGCTCCCTTTCAGTGCACAGGTACTCAGGCTGATTTCCTGAATGTCCACTGGTCTCCCAGGATCCTGCCTAGCCTACGTCCAACACCGGGCATCTGTCTCTTCTGGGCTGTCCACCTGCCGAAATGCTTTCTGCCCTGACTTCTCCTCAGATCCTGGGTCGGTGGATTCTTGGGCACCTCTGTCATCAGGGCATCTTTTACCTGGTACTCTGACATTTCTTCAGTGGTTGCTTTACAGTAGCAAGGCATTCAGGCTTACAGGCATATTGTTTTGCCATGCATTCGTTAACAACTTCCATCCTTCAGTCAAAGAATTACTAAATATTTGTGTAGGAAATGACTATGTTCTGGAAGACCCTGATAGAAGCACTCTCTGCTTGGTCACAAGAGTACCAACTTCTGAAGAAGACAGGAACCTGTACAGTCCTAAACCCCAGTGCAAGGGGACACCTAGCCAGAAGCCTGCCTTCAGGGACCCACCCTACAGGCCACTCCATCCCTGAGTCGTAACTCCTATCTTCTGACTTTGAAGTCAAAGTTTCACAACCTCTACAAAATACTCATGGCTGCAGGCTAGTCCCGAGACAAAAATAACTTTCCACGAAATGCTCACAAAGCAGCTCCTTGCCTGTAAATGCTGTGATATTACAAGAAACATCCGTGTTTGTGTGCGGTTAAGTCTCACGTAACTGCCTCTGCAGGGCCTGCAAAGGCCATCATGGCTCACTTCTGTCATTTCTAAAACCCAACGCTCTTTCACTATAATGTGGCACCTTCTCGGTTCTTTAAACTATTTTTCTCTTCAAGTTCTCATGAATTGATGGTTCCTGTTTTTCTGAATGTGCTGTTGGAGCCTGTGTTTCTGAGGGTTCGCCACCCCCTTTGTTTAACGACTAGGTAACAAGCCAAAACTCCCCCTATGGCTGTGGTGTTGCTGTCCCTCGGGAGACTGGTCCTCCTGGACTGGGATGCTGGCTCCCTGTGAACACGAACTCCGGAGAAAGGGAAAGGAGAGTGGCGGCGTGGGTGAAAGTTCAGCTGGCCCAGGCAAGAGTCTCGGTGTGAGGTGAGCGGAGTCGCCTCAGACCCTGTGAGGGACACACACTGTGGCCCACCAGGGAACACCTCATTCTGCCTAGGGATGAGGCATGTCTTTCCTTCTTTGGTTCCCCCACCTTACCTTGGCAAAAGTCAGTCCAAATCCTACTTATGGACCCCTGCTTGTCTGCCACTTAGAAAAACATTAAACATAATTACATCATTTCTTCCCTTCAAGGCCTCCCATGTACCCATCCCCCCCCTCCCTTGCTTCCTTTCAAAATTTATGGCCTCCTTTTCTTTAATTGCTGTTATGTTTTTAGGAAGAATGAAGATACAGCAAGACCATTTGATCCCTGTAGATATTTTAAGAAGACTCCTTGCTAACAGCTGAGAGCGACTGTGCTCTAGAGACATACTTTGTGAGGAGCCAATCCACACGGAGGTACACCGGGGACTCCTCGGAGCCTCCTCCTATACCCAGGAGGTAAGTGCAGACGCTCTCAGTTCTGAAGGCTACAGTCCAAAGGCAAAGGCTCAGCCAGACTGTGTGCTCTCCAAGGCAAGGTCTACTCCAGGGCCTTTCCCCCATCTTCTGGTCATCCCTTGGCTGTGTCTTGTCTCGGCACCTCCAGCCTCCCAGAACCTGTGTCCATATGTCCGTCTGTCTGGTGTTTTGGTGCATGGGGATTTGATTTGTTTTGTTTGTTTTGCTGTTGTTGTTTTGGTGTGGGTGTTCTGCCTGCTCATATGTCTGCATGCCACATTTTATGTCTGGAGCCCAGAACATCAAAAAGAGGGTGCTGGATTTCCTGGAACCGGAGTAACAGATGGTTGTGAGTTATGGGGGAGCTGGGAATAGAACTAGGGTCCTCTGGAAAAGCAGCCAGCACTCTTAAGCACTGAGCCATCTCTCTGGCCCCAAGTTCCATTTTCCCTCACCACCAGTCATCCTTGTCTTAGGTAGTTAAATCTGTGATGTCACTGTCATGGAATAAGGACATGTTCTGAGCTGCTGGAAGCACATGCATTTTCCGAACCACAGAATCAATCCTACACACACACACACACACACACACACACACACCTAGGCCCTAACTGCTGACTTACAGCCCATGGCTCCTACTCACTTCTTTCCCACTAGTCCACTCCCTTGAAAACAACCATCTCCCCAGTAAGCCCCCATTTGCTTCCTCTTCTATCAGGGTCAATGTCCCTGCACAGGAAGAGTCAGATCAAAGCTGCTTGTCTTGGGGAGCTTCAGTCACTTAAACTGCTATTGCTGAATAAAGCCTGTTGTTCCTCCCTGGCTGAGCCTCTTGTCAGCCTGGTCTTTGGAAGAAACCAGACTAGTTAGACATGGAGGCCTCTCTATACTCCCGTATCACCCATGGGCGCTCGAAGGAACTTCCGGGAAGCCATCCACAGGCCCTGCCTGCACCCTGGTGCCTTAGGACAGACAGCATGCAGGCGGTGAGCATGTCTCAATTGCTACCAAGATGGACCTGATTCTATCTGCTTTTGGTGTCAAGGGGACTCTGGAGGCTCTGGGTCCCTCAGGAAGCCCAGGAGGCTCCATATCAGATTATCACGCTCGAGGCCAGAGCACCAGCCCCCAGGAACATATCTAATGATGACTCTAACAGACACAGCTTATCACAGTGGCCCCTGGGACTAGGCAAGACACTGGAGACAGGCCATCAGGCTTTCCCTGCTGTCCAATTCCCACCTCCTCTGAAGGGACTTCAACCTCTTGGCTTGGGGCTGGGGGTACAGTTCAGTTGGTAGAGTACTTGCCTAGCATGCCCAAAGCCCTGAGTCCAGTTACCAGGACCATATAAACTGTGATGGTCTGAATACCATTTTATACAGTTTTGTGTTTTATCTTCTATGAAAAAAAATGAATTAAAGCTAGAAGGTCTAGTCCTTCATTTACCTCATTTGTGGGTTCAAAGAGCCCTCTTACTTGGCTCAAGAGCTGCTGGAAAGGCCAGATGGAGGTCAGTAAGGTGGCCCTATAGACCCCTTTCTAGAAGAGAGAGAGAGAGAGAGAGAGAGAGAGAGATTCTATTGCAACAAGACACTCATCAACTTTCACTTGAGTCCCCCAGAAGAATGCAAATTGGCACTGAGAGAGTCTCATGATCCCGGAGGCTGGAGGTGGTCAGGGGTGAGTGAAAAGGAGGCTGGGAGCCCTGCCTGACTCTATCAGCTATGCCAGGTCTCGGAAAGGTGGTAGTGTATCTTCCCTCCAAGTGGCCATGGTTGTTCTGTCCAGAGCCCCAAGGGTGAGCTTTGTGTTGCGCAAATACAGCAAGTGAGATGTATTTTGGACAAGTGAGAGTCTTTGGGAGAGTTGTGGTATTGCCCAGAACATCCATAGCCACAGTTGCCTGTCACACAGCTGGGTGGTGGCGTAGCGTTCTATCTCACATCATCCCCCTCCTCCAACGTGACTGTGAGCTGGCACTTTTGGTGATATTTAAAGAGCACCCCCATGCCCCTCAGGGAGATGAGATGAGCCACCCAGCTGTTGGTCCAGCCTCAGCAGGTAGCACAAGCCAAGGGCTGGAGATATGGTTCAGCAGTTAAAAGCTCTTGCTGCTCCTGCAAAGGATTCTGGTTCCCAGAAGTGCATTGTGTGGCTCACAAACACCTATAACTTCAGTCCTGGGGTTCTGAAGCCCTCTTTTGGCTTCTGGAGGCACATGTACAAGTGTGGCGAGCACCACGCATGCGTGTGTGCATGCGTGTGCACGCACGTGCACACACACACACACACACACACACACACACACTCTGGCCCACATACATATACTAAAAAATAAAGGAGAATATAGCCCCAGCTGGAAAGGCACCAACACACCAGACACACCAACTTTGGGGATAAAACTGTCCACAGGGGAGTAAAGCCATGGTACCCAAAGGCCTTGTTGGGGAGTTCTAAAAGTGAGGGCTGCTGCATTAGTTACTGTCCTCTTGTTGTGACCAAAGGAAGCTTTTTAACGGAGGCTTTGTCTGGGCTCACAGCTCATTCCTTCATGGTGGGAGGGGCGTGGCAGCAGGGGCCTCAGGCCCCTGCTTACACCGAGTGCACCCTCAGGGAGCTGAGATCAATGGAAGCAAAGGACTCAACTGGCTTTCTTCCTTTTCTCCAGTCTGAGATCCCAGCCAGTGGACCGATGCCACCAACATCATGGATGGGGTTCTGACCTCAGAGAACCCAACCTACACACCCCCTGGAAGACGTGCTTTTCCTCCTCGATGGTTCTAGATCCTGTGAAGCTGGCAGCGTCGCGGGCACAGTAATGGACTGCCAAAGCCGTTGTACTTGAAGAGACAGGGTTGAAAGAAAGGAGGGGGAGGGGAAGGATCATCATGGCAGAAGGCTGGCTGAGCATCTGAGTCATTTCCACCTGCCACAGTCGTCTAGACAACCACTGTCACACATTCTATTGCACAGTGTCCCCGTCGCCGACAGTTATGCAGCAAGGGTACTCCCTGCATTCCCAAGGGCACCTGCAAACGTCTGAATAACAGCAGACTTGAAGATGCTCTTTAGTGAAGTGCTCGGTCTCCAGCTTCCACTGACCACTGACCCAAATGGTCATTTGATGAAGAGGTCAAGGGTTATCTCTCCATGTCCTATGTCTTGTATAGAACATATGAGCTCTGGTGGCTGATCTGAGTCCCCCCAGCCCACACCCCGTGAAGTGACCGGAAAAAGTGTAAAAGGAAATAAACACTTCCCTCCCTAAGTTGCTTTTGTCATAGCAACAGAAAAGCAAACTAGAATATGATTGAAGGTAGACTAACGCATGAGCCAAGGCTAGACTGAACCAGGGATGGTAGACATTTAAAAAAAGAAAAGTCACTACCCTTTCAGATACAGAGTCCTCATAGGGTGTGAAGAGGCTGTGTGAACCCTGCAGGCCCAGCAGATGGAGACGGTGACCAGCAACCTCAGCCTAGCATTCAGGACAAGGGCAGTTATGCTGAAGGGCAGAGGCCGAGTCCTCCCTGCGGAGGGCAGCAGGGGCAGCATGGGGTCTCAGGGGCTGACACGGTTATCAGGGAAGGAACCGTCCAGGGAGCCATGAGAGGATGAAGGAGTCCACACCCAAGGGAGAACAGTCCCGAGAGATGGAAGGAGTCAGGGCCCAGGCTGTAACTCAGGGGCATCTGAGGCAGACACTGGGCCTAAATGTGAACGCAGCCAAAGGGCAGCCATTTTCAAAAAGCGGGTCGTTTTCAGAAGCGTTTCCCAGTAGTCACTGGACAGTGATGCTGTGGCTGTGTGGCCAGTGGGAAAGGGGTGCTAGATACCCCTAAAGGTCAGCCTAGGGGACTGAGAGAATTCTGTAGCAGGCAGCCGCAAGACACACACATGCGCACACACACACACAGAGGAAACTGCAAATTCAAGTAATGAGCGCTCTGTAATGCCAGGTGGGTGCTTCAGACACTCCAGGTCACCTCAGCTTCATGGGACACAACAGTAAAGGTGATACACCCCCATGGCCACCCAGCTGATTGGGAAGAAGAAGCAAGGATTCAACTGGGGAATCTGACTCTGTGTGGAAACAAAACATAGTCTAAGGTCTCCCAAGGTCTTCCTTTTGTCCCCACCTCAAGCTGCCACTCCCATTCTAGAGAAAGCCAACCAACTCACAAAGCTAAGGCCGATCCACTCAGATCCCACAGACAGGCTCCAGCCCAGGCTGCCTCCTCATGGCTATCTCTCATTACCGCTCTGTTCCTAGCCAGCTTTCATGGGGCTCAGTGGGCAGTGAGCAGAGAGATGAGCCCCCAGGGACGGCTCTCTCCTTCCCCAGGCCCCCCACTGCTTCGGAACTCATGCAAAGGCAGTATCCGGAGACTTCTCTGACATGGAGCCATAGAAAATGGCTTTGTTGCGGAGGCAATCCACCACCCAGAGCAAGGCACCTGTGTTGAGGGGAACTGACCAAAGGGCACCAAACCCCACGGCGTTGGCTGAACAATGAGTGACCTCTACCTGTGGACTATCCCTGGGAGTCTTTCACGCTTAACTCCTTTCATCATCTGCAGAATGATCTATCTTTTCCATTTTACAGATTAGGAAACTGAGGCCTGAGCATCAAGTAACTTCCCAGGTGTACAGCAGGTAGCTGGCTGAGTGAGGCGGACCACAGGAGAGTTCCGACTCTGTGTTTTGTGGCTTCCTAGGATGTCCACAGTCCAAATAGGACAAGAGTCAAAGAGGAGCCGAATCTCAGAACTTGAAGGAGCAGTGGTGTGGTGTTAAAATAGCCTAGAACCTCTTCAGGGCCAGGCTAGCTCTTGCCCACGCTTCTCTCAGTTGCCTCTCAATGTATGTTTGTGTCTCTAAATGGCCTCCTCCCCCACAATGACGATTTGGAGGAGCCTAGGACAGTGACAGCATCAGAGCATGGAGCTTCTTTATAACCAGTCTAATCAGATGGCAGAATGGCCCCACACAGACAAGACAACAACC